>BMAW01086093.1:779911-866223 GCA_019974015.1 Nephila pilipes
AAAAAAAAAAAAAAAAAAAGTATTTAAATCGTAGAATTTAGAGATGTGAACTATTTTTTACATATAACTAAACTTATTTTATAACTTTTAATCAAACTATTCTGATAGAATTTGAAGACAATTTTTGTTAAGCTTCATTTTACTTTTTTAAAATATGTGCTAACATGTCTTGAGAAAATGACGCAACAAAAATGCGTAGGCATTAAAAGATACATGGTGTTGGTTCGAAAGACTGACATAATTTATTATGATTATAACAATTACATTTAGTTTACTTGAGATATATTTACATTGCTAATATTATATATTTAATTTAACATTTTATCGTCTGCTTTTATTTTAATATTCGAACAGAATAATGTTCTCCACTTTAATAATTTGTCGTTTGGTCTTATTTTAATATTTAATTTAATAATTGCTTCTTAAGGCAGAATCGTCTGCTTTTATTTATTTATTTATTTTGTTGTCAACATTGACATCATATTTGTACTTCAAAATATTTAGCTTGTGAAAAAGAAAATGCAATGGGAATTTGAAGAAAGTATTTACTTTTCTTGACAGTAATCACTTCTGTGATGTCTGGGGCTCGGAAGTACGCTCACTTACGCTAATTAATATTCATTTTCAATAGTTCGAATTTTTCGAGAACTGAACAGAAAAAAAGTTAGCAAATATTGAAATGAAATAAGCCAGACCATTGAATTTCTTATTTTAGCTAAGATCACTTGGATAGTTTTAGTTTTATGTGATGCATTTCTTGCGTTGGTAAACCGCAAATGACTTCTGTATAATTCGAGATGCATAAATTGTTTTTTTTCCATCAAAACCACCCAGAAAGTGGTACCCACTCTTTAGTGGTTTCACATACGCATGTGAAAAAAGTGTTTCTACCCCGAAGGCTGGGCTAATATCTTATGTTTCATTTTACCTCATACTTATTCCTTATTATAGCAAATAAACTTGTTAATGGTAAGTTTGTATGAAATGGGATTTTTTTTTTACATCTCTACATTCTTATTCTTAAAATGTCTGCCAAGATTGCATCTATAACTTGCAACATTTCAATACCACATAGATCGAAAAGCCAATTTATTTAGTTATGCAAATGATCTTAACCAGTAGAGGAAATGACATTTATTTTTACCAAAGATTCTTAAGCCGTTGTGCATGGACCCTTAGAAATATATTGCATTTTTTGTACGTAATTCCCCATGTTCAGTGTAAAATTCTTTTACCTGATGAGCTCTGAAAAAATATTACAAGTATTATCAAAATATATATTACATGCTTCAAAGACCGAATGTTACAAAACAATTTATAAATGCAATGTACTCGTAACACCTTTATTATTTTTCAATGTAATTTTTTTTTAGTTTTGTTACATATCCATTTATATAAAATCATTTTATGTTGTTAAGTTCGTTTTGAATTAGTTATCTATAGTTTTCTGTTCAAATAAGTTAGAATAGGGATTTTTAAACATGTACACAGAATCAGCTATACAAACACATCGGATAATAGAACAGTTTTAGATAATCTTAAAACAGCTAGAATTTGTTAGTTACGCAACTTTTCAACTGGAGATTTGTCTATAGAATGCTATATCTTAAAATTGTTGGACATTTAAGAATGTGGCCTGGCGATAGTTCAATACCTGGTCAATTTCTGTAACCAACATATATCCTTTTAACCTTCACTATCAATTTTCATTCTCTTACAATGAGGCGTTCTAAATGTTATAATTATCTTTATAACTACTTTATCCTCATTGATTTCGAATACCTGAAGACTCGTTTTGATGGACGAATCGTTCAGTTTATATTTTGCTATCGCATTTTCTTTAAAGAGGGAGGCAAAATGGTTGAATAAACAGCTTATATTTCTGTCGTACAATAATGTTATAAAAATATAATTAATTTCAAATCTAATGGAAATCCGCAAAATCAGGGGGAGTGGAGTATAGTGAGTACCCACAGAAAGCAAGATTATAGAACAAGAACGATTCGTGAATTTACAGGGTGTTTCAAAACTCATGGAAAAAATTTAAGGGGGGGGGGGTGGAAAACATTTAAACAAGCGGTGGTCAACATGCAATATACAGGCAGAGAGCAAGTGGTGAACCGCTAAACTGCGCTGTAATGGAAAACATTGCGCGTAAGTTTTCTTAAACATCGTCATTTCTACCGTGGATTTTAGGAGGCATGGGGACGTACAGTAATCAGGAAAAGTTCACAGCCTGAGAAAATCTTGAAGTTTCATAACTTGTATGACATATTGGATGTTTCGAAACTCATGGGGGTATAGTAACGAAGAAAAGCCCATGCCTCCTGAAATCCATGGTAGCTATGACGACGTGAAATAAAACAGCGCTGTCAAGCGTTTCATCTCTTGCTCTCCGCCTGTGCATTGTGGGATAAAAACTGCTTTTTTGGATGTTTCTGTCACCACTTAAATATTTTCCTATGATTTTCGAAATATTCTGTATAAATGCTATCTGTTTGTGTGCTTAACATACTTTATGTTCTATTTTGGACTAGTGTTATTGTTTTGAAATTGTCATGAGGAAGAAAAAAAGGAGAAAAATTTCTTCAAGGCCCTTTTTAAGGTAGATTTACCCAAACATTTTAAAGGTAAATAAATTGCCTACATAATCAGCATAAAGGTATATTTGAAGCATTAAAAACACTTTGCTTAACTTTAAAGAATCTAACGAGGAAAGTTTTTTCAGAAACAGAAATGCTCGAATATTAAAATACAAAAAATATTCAGGCCTTTTTTTTTTCTGTTAAAAGAATCAAAATCAAAAGGGGAAACTTTCTGACACCGAGAGATGAGAAGCTTAAAAGAAATATAATAAAAAGACGTTACTTTTGACAGAAATCTGTAAAATAATTCTCGTAGTAGTACAAAAAAGCAGAGACTTTTCTGCAAAAATAATTATGATTTTTAAAATGTTGTATAGAAAAGAGTAATTTATTTTCAGATATACCTTGTGACATTGGGCTATCCGTGATTTCTCTTCACTAACCTTGGGGACTTTTAATTGAGATTGATTGCTTTGGCTAAACAACCTTTGCCCAACCAAAAATGAAACGTGATACGTAAAGTTATTATGTAAAGCAGTTAGAAATTAAGTGAAGTGGTTGAGTTAGGAAATATATAAACTCCGACTGAAAGTAGCAAGTGTGGCTGAAAGAGAGGCTGAAGGAGTAGAGAGATTGAAAGAGAGGCTGAAGGAGTAGAGAGGTTGAAGGAGAGAGGCTGTAGGAGAAGTGAAGCTGAAGTGATGGATAAGAGGAAGGAGGAAATAGAGGGTTCGAGTAAAGATTGTTGCTAGAGGTATATTGCCTACTGTTTTCAACAGTTGATCCAGAGTCTGAGTTGCAGTCAGGGAAGGATTAGTGGTAAGAGTCTGTTAGATTATTATTGGTGGGTTAATTTGAGGCTAATAGAAATATTACCCGGGAGAGCATAGGGAGTTGTTGTCATAATAAATATATGTTAATAAATTTCTTAAAGATTGTTTTAGTGTTCCTTTAATTATTTGTGTCGTAGTGTTTAATAATTGAATCTAGTGACAGCACAAGATGACGCCCGGGTCTGGCGGGCGTCATAACCTCTTAACGGTCCATTACAGTGACCGTTATTTTATTTCTTAGTTTCAAAAGATTTTGAAACATAACATTCTAAACAGATTATATAACTATTCTTATTTTTCAACGGTTTGAAATTATATTATCATAAAGTCAGACTTGTAAAAATTCTAAGGCTATGAGAGATACAAAAAACAACGGAAGTTATAGATTAATTTTTCGCATTTTCATTTATTTAATAATTTATTCTTTGATTTGGCATCTTGATCAAAATATTCACTCAGAGAAAATGGTCCGTTTTTAGCATATTTAACAGCAAATTAATCCGGGGGAAAACACAGATATTCTAATTTTAAATCAGAGTGAAATTTTTTTCAGAAGAGCTTCGTTAAATCAGCTTTCATTAACTCATATATCCGCATAACCCGGATCGGTCTGCACGAAATTCGTTTCGTTTTTTTAAATGTGAGAAGCGATCTTAACAGCTGTCGGTGTGAGAAGAAAATGGGGTGAATGACATTTCAAATATTCTGTACAAAACATTTCTGTAAGTATTAGAAACATATGATTTTATTTTAATAAAATTCTCCTCTCTATTATCTAATAATTTTCAACATAACAATTCGAACAAAAACACAAATCTTCTAATTTTAATTAGGAATTCTAGTGGAGGATAACCTTGTGGTCATTGTCGCGAACTCACGCCCGCCGTTGTCTCCGTCGAGTCGTGGGTTCGAACCTTGATGCGACTAAAGACCCGCCATGTAGCGGGGCTGATTCACGTTAAGCCTGGTCAAGGTTCCAAGTTTTCCCGTTGGTGCGGTGAGTGAGTGACTGTAGGTTTTAATGGCGCAAGAGCCAAAGTAGGCTATGCTGCGCCAAACATCCCGTTGGTGAGGAGTGGAAGTTAGGAGGGGGAGATGCTGACTGAGGTGTCATCCTCATCACTTGGATGAGATTCAAAATGCGGAGTCGTCCCAATATTCCTCGTGTGTCTTCCAAGTGAAACATTAATAAACAGTCAACTAATTAATTAAATTTTGTTTTAAAACCGTTTGTGTGAAATCATATTATTTAAAGTCAAGCATTTAAAAATTCTAAAATTATAACAGTTACAAAAAAAAATTAATTAAAACTACAAATAAGGCTTTATTGTTTAATAAAAAATTATTTTTTCTTTTATCTGTGTCTCTATCAAAATTTTAATTCTGAGAAACTGTTCCACTTTCGGCATTCTTCACAACTTCTGAGAAGGTAGATAAATCGCGTAGGCGACGCAGAAGAAAATTATTTAACTTTATTTATATCTCGGCGACATCTTCGGCTCGACCAAAGAGAAATTAATTAGTTTTGATGACACATTTATTGTTCGAAGGCCAATTAAGCGAAGCAAAAGTCTGACAGATAAAACAAGTCTTTTAGCTTTATCGGCAGTCATATCTCGGGTAGACATACACAAAGTATTAACTTTATCAAAATATCTGACATCGGATTAATCGTGTCATTATTGCTCCTTTAAATGGTATTGGTATTTTAAGTTGACATTTTTTTGTAATCATGTTTCAAGAGTTCAGTTTTTTTGCAGAATTAAAATACGAAGTGAAAATTTTTTTAACACGAGATTTTCTATTTATACTTCATGTAGTGAGAGCCATTAATTTTTATAAATTAAAATACGAGTGCTTTTATGAGTTAAGAAAAACTATGTATTAAAATACTTAATATTACACAAGCTCTACAGAAAAAAAGGAAATTTTTATCTGTTCATTAAAATTTCATAGTTTGTTTATCTATGAAAGCTGTTTAAATATATTTATTTAGTTTTAAAGAGAGAGAGGAGGAGATAGTGATCAGTATATTTTTCGGAATTTCAAGTTAGATTGGATTGAATAATTTAAAATAATTTATTGTGTGTATTACAGACATCACGTAAAAATGATTTATTTTTCTGGAGATCACTTTTAATTTCGACAGACATTTTCCAACGCAACTAAATATACATATTTGCAAGAACAATTCTTACTTTTATATTTCGCATCAATATAATTCCATTCTCTCTTCGATTGCCCTCTAAAGTTCTAAAAAACATGTAGTGTTGTAAACTTTTTTTTATATCTTTTATTCATCTTTAAATGTTTAAATAATATAGCGCATTAAGGAATGATGATGCTAATATATTTTCCTATCATTTTTAAGTCTAAATTTTTCTTTATAGTATTAAATACATCACTATCTTTCCAATACATAACATTATTCATACAAAAATGTTACTTTTAAAAGTACAGTTAAATCTCTAACTCGGGATTAATGGCACCAGAGCCAGTCCGGATTATGGAAAATCGGGATTAACTGGGAATTCGAAAAAAATTAAATTAACTAAAAGATACAGAAAAACATTTTTATATTAAACAAATCGAGTACAAATAATATTTACAAAAGATAAAGTTCTGAAGTTGGGCTTTCACGATTTTCTCTTCACTAACCTCGGGGATTTTATGATAATTTGAATTGCATAAAATAGCAACGCCTTGTCAACAAGATGAAACATGATTAGTCGAATTAGATGAAGATAGAAGTGAAAGGGAGTGATTTAGAGACAATGAAAAACAAATGAAACAGATTTAAAGGAAAATGATCGGAGAGAGGGAGGATATAGACTTGTTGATAGAGATTTATAATTTGGTTTGAATCTCTTCAATTAGTTTTGTGGATTGAAACGAATTCTATTTGAAGTATCAAGAAAAGAATCAGCTGTTTGTAGAAAGTTATTGAACAAAAGTGTGAATTGGTAAGTTAAGAATTTATTATTTGATCCAAACTTAGAATTAATAAGTTAATTGAGATTTGAGAGAGAAAGTGACTTTTAAGTTTTTATCAATGACTGTTAAAAAAGCATTTTAGTTTGTTCTCATGTGTCTTCAATTGGAATTCAGTATTTACCGTTTGATACATTCAACGAAGACATGGCGCAAGAGCAAAATAATTAAGGGCTGTCGATACAAACTTTCAGCTCCTTCCCAATCAAATGAAACGTGATGATGCAAATTTAGTAAACTTCAGAAGTGAAGTGAATAGATTTTATGAAGTCTTGTAAAAATGACAGTGTCAGAAAACGGGGGTGGAGACTCTTTTCTCTTTGAGAGCATTCCCCATATTAGAGGATTAAAAAACTATTTTGAAATTTATTAAACTATTTTAATTACTTTGTATGCGTTTGAACTTGAGTTGAAATTTAGGGTACTTTCCTGTCATAGTGGCCACCGCCAAATTAAGCTTTACCAAGGTCGCTATGAAACTCGAGAAGTCTATCTTGAGATGTAATTTTGGCGCTATTTCTTGGTCACTTGGCGATCCATCGTCGGGGTCGCTATTACAAGGGAGTATCAAAAATTGATATTGTAATTAGAATAACATTTAAGACGACAGATGAGATGAGTAATAGAATTCCATCAAAACTTTGAAAATAAAAATCTTATTAATCCATTATCTTTTAAAAAACTTGAAACTTACAAGCTTTATTCATGTCGTTTAAGGTATCCGTGCACCTTTAAAACGCCGTTTATGTCCAAATTTTCGATTTTCTAATTTTAATGTCAGTTTAAAATTTAAACTTTTTTCTTTTTAATAGTGTTTGAATTTTGCTTTTACCTTATTTGATTTAGTTTTAGTTTAATTTTTATTAACATCTCACTGGAAGCAACACGAGGGCTATTGACGACGGACCTCGTAATTTTGAACCACGGTCAAGTGACGAGGACGATAACATGAGCTGGCACCCCCTTCTCCTAACTTCCACACCACGTACCTTATTTATTACTTAAGTTACAGGGATTTGAATTTTACTCAGTAGCTGCATTTGAAAGTTTGTTTTTGATTTTTCTCAAAATGAGTTTTCTCGACATATTTACTCATGGCAACGTGGATATCAGAAAAAGTTATGAACCAAATTAATTTAAATTTTGCAAGTATCTTCCTTATATAGTTTTTAAGAACTCCTACAACTTTTATGGTTGTAAAATTGATATGTTTTGAGAAACAAACGTGAAAATCAAATAATATTAAATTTTTTTTTAGAAGTTTTCATTGTTATTTGACTCGAAACACAATAAAAATTGTAGTAATATGATTTTCATCATGAAAGTAATACCAGCCTTAAAAAATGTTATGATGAATAAGATAAAATTGACAGAATAATGATATTTTTGTTTACTTTTGAGTTATGAGCGTAATTCTGATATTCAATTTAAGTGCTTTTTTCATCATGTTTTCCCACTCCAAATTTTTTTTTTTTTGAATTGAAAGCAGATTATTAAATGTGTTTTTCATAGTTTTAAGTTATATTTTAGCTATAAAAAATATGTTGTTAGCAAATATCATTGTATTTAAAAAAATATATAAGAAGGAATTCGGATACCTTAAAAAAACCTCAAATAAATACTTTTCATTCTCGATGCTATTTCATGGGCATTCACCAAAATAATCTCAACATGCAAGAGCAAATACAGCATCTTACTTAACCTCTTGCTCTTAAATAAATCAATCCTTCTTCACCGAGAAAGTCCTCTCTGCTGAGATACTGCAACACTTTAAGTTCGAGTGGAGCACCACGCAAGAGAAATAAATACAAAAACAAAACGAAAAAAAAAAAAGAAGTGATCTCCGAAGAGATAACTTCTCAGTTCCAATTACAACCGAGAAATATTCGGCGTTACATAAGATAATCAATCCGTCCGCGAACTCCTCAATAATTCTCCATCAGTTTAGACATAGAGGTTACTTTAAATCACTAAGCGAGCTCTTAACAGATGATAAACAAGGCCCTTCCTTCTCACTCGTCGCTGGAGTAACTGTGTGTGTGTGTTGTGTATAAGAGACCCTCGAGCGTCTTAGGGCGCAGAAATTAATTACTTGATAATGAGTGAGCTCTGGTGAAGACAAGTCGATGCCAGGGCTCAACCTGCTCGGCTGGGCAATCTTTATCATCGACAGTAAATCACAAGCCTGGCTGTATTTTAATTCGTGATTCTAGGGGTGAAGAAATTGACCGCGGGGCTGCTGCCTTGGTAGGTTATTTTGCGCTTTATGATGACTTATTAACTGGCGTGTGGCTGGTATCCCATTTCGCCATGTTATTTCCGTTACGAGACCTCCTGCAGCAAGAAACAAGGAAGATGGTATTTGTTAATTAGGGTGTGGAAAAATAAGCGGATCCGAGGCATTTAGGGCTTCATTCACAAGTAAAATAAACACTTGTAGGAAGAATTTGGAAGCGGTTGCGTGCTAATTTTGGTGTATATTGGAGTATTTGTGAGCTTAAATGGAGTTATTTGTTAATAAGAGTAAGGCGTTGTCAGGATTACGGTATGCAGTGTGTGTTTATGATGGATTAATTTAGGTCAAACTATCACATAGGCGCCGTAATAAATTTCTGACATCATTGAAAGTCATTAATAACATAATAAGTCGTTTTATATGAAATCCAAAAATAGTCCCTACTGTTCTTTATCCGATTAAGTAGTTTATTAATATGGAAATAAATAAGAAGGTTATTTTTTAAAAAAATTATTCAGTAGATCATATATTTTTATTATTTTAATATAGGTTTTAATCGCTCTTTATTTGTTTTCTTTATTTTGATTACATTACTAATGTATATATATATATATATATATATATATATATATATATATATACATAAAATGAGTAAAATAAATTGTAACGAAATACAATTACCCAGTTTGTATGAAAAGGATTGCACCATATTTATGGCGTTTAAATCCTTTTTATTATAACTTTATGACGAACTGGACGGTGATAAATTAATGTTTAGAATGTCAGAATAATAGTACATTTTCGCACGTATAGTGGTGCTATTTTAGAATATGACAAAAATACTATTTTTTATTATCAAATACTTTTACTAATAACAATACTGAATTTCCTGTTAGTGATATCAATTTACACTTTTACTTTATGAAATTAATTATCCACTTCCATATTGCAAAAGATTATTCACGAGGAAATTCTCGAACATGAACGAGAAGGCAGATTGATTGACATCGTCGCACTTGGGCGTAACACGAGGGTTATTAACACCTGAGCTGATACCTACTTTTCCAAACTTCCACACCACGCTAATGGAGAGACTTGGGACTTTTACAGATTTTACGAGTATCGGCCCTGCTACATGGTTGGTGGCTTCGGGCTTTAGCCCTCGATTCGATAGAACGGAGCACCGAGTTCATCACCATGACCACCAAGCTACCACGGCTACAATTATTAGTTGGAAGAAAGTTGAAAAAAACATGGCTTCCATCCAACATTAATTAAAAAAATGTAATCACTTTAATTACAAATAAAATTCACAATGTAATATGAAAATAATGTGATCAAAGTAAATAAGAATGATGATTTGAAAATGCTGAAACATACCACGAAATTTTCACGAAAATTGATCAATGAGAATATGAGTTTTAATTTCAGGTTCATCATCAAGGTTTAGGATATAAATTAACAATACTCACTCTTCATCGTTTAAAATAACTTAAATCAATAGTAATTCGATCCATCTGGGTAATTTCATGATTTTTAATTGTTTTACTTCTAAGCATGCATTATTTTTGTAAAATTATATGTACCGAACATACTGAGCTGAGAGTTCTTGAATGAAACCTTTATAAATTTTATAACTAATATTTACTGCATTTTTCAGCATGAAATAATTTACATAAATACCACATTTATAATACAGTAGCGATGTACAATTTTGATTGAAAACTATCGATAATACAAACGGTTTCGAACGTTACACTTAAAAGCAGCATAAGGGCTATTGGAAAAATATTTCCTTATTTTTATCCATGCCAATTGACGAGAACGACACCTAAGCTGGCTGTTCGCTCTTTAGTTTAGTTTCTATTAACGTCGCACTAGAAGCAACTCAAAAGCTACTGGCGACGGACCATTGGAATGGTCGAATCCGAACAATCACAAACCGAATTCTGAATCTGCCTCAGAATGTGATCTCAAAACTGTGGCATAGGTTTCAAAGTATGGCACATGTTAAATGACGACCTTTACCAGGTGGCCCAAGAGTCACAAACATTCGTCAAGCCTGATCTCTATGCCAGGTGGGTGGCCGCGGTAGCCTAGTGGTCATGGTTTCGGATTCGTGGCCGGCGGTTTTCGTTCAGCCGCGGGTTCGATCCTTGGCCTCCAAATACCCGCCGTGTAGCCGGGTTGATGAACGTTAAATCTGTCGAGGCCCAAAGTCCTCCCGTTTGCGTGGATGTTGTATGTTAGGAGAGAGGGGTGCCAGCTCAGGTGTCGTCCTCGTCACTTGACCGTGGTTCCAAATTACGAGGTCAGTCGCCAATAGCCTTCGTGTTGCGTCTAGTGCGACGTTGATATTAAACTAAACTAAAATCTGTGCCAGGGGGACATCAGTTTGCATTCATCTTCTATCTTCACATAAACGTGCTCGTTTAAACTGGAGTTTGGAACATATGAGGTATGTGACTGCAAAAAAAATACAGCATTGAAGTCCTTGAGCTTGATGTTTGCCTTTTTCGAGATTCTGCTGGTCCGAACTTTGTATTTGTGGATGATAACGTGACTTGCCACCGTGAGCGTCTGATAGACGACTTTCTTGAAACGGAAAAAATCCAACGCATGGCGTGCCCTGCTCACTCACCTGATTTTAATCCTATCGAGCATGTAGGGAATATGCTCAGGAGACAACTTGCAACACTTCCGCGTTGTAACGTCTGAGGCATATCCACATTTCTCGGCCTTCTTTAATGTTTGTTGTTCGATCGACCAAATTTGACACTCATGCATCTGGACTGCCCGATCGACTTAGGATCTTCAAGATGTCAACGGTTGGGGAGCTTGTGAAAAAATTGGGGGAGGGGGGGGACTCGCCGACGAGAAGCCGTTGGAGGTCGATGGCCCTCAAAGAGCATGAGTACCTGCTTGGTTCCCACTCAAGACGGAAGTTTTGGTACCTGCTGTCACAAAATATCTGTAATATAGCTGTACATAACCGAATTAAATATTTTTAACTTAAAATCAGAATTGACCTATTTCTTAAAAACATTTTAAATTATCTTCAAACTGAAACTGTACAGCGTCCACTAAACGTGGGCCGTGGTAGCCTAGTGGTCAAGGTCGTGGACTAGCGGCCGGCGGTTTTCGTTCAGTCGCGGGTTCGATCCTTGGCCGCCAAAGACTCACCGTGTAGCCGGGGCTGATGCACGTTAAATCTGTTCGGGGCCCAAAGTCCTCCCGTTGGCTTGGTGTGGATGTTAGGAGAGGGGGGCAGCTCATGTGTCGTCCTCGTCACTTGACCGTGGTTCAAAATTACGAAGTCCGTCCCCAATAGCCCTCGTGTTGCTTCTAGTGCGACGTTAATAAAAACTAAACTAAGCGTCCACTAAACTCCGCTCTAGAACTGAAAATAACTCTTCGTGACATTTGGGACTCTTTGAGTTCACAATCATGTACAGTGCCATAGCAGATATGGGAAATCGTTCCGCAGCGTGCCTGGCAATCAGAGGTGACCACACATATTATTAAAGTGCAATATCTTTTTATTTTATTTGTTTTTCACTAAAGTGTGAGCTCCTCTTTCTTTGGATACCAAAAATAATTTTTATCGTTATTTCGTATTTTTTTTTTCTTATTTTATGACCGTTTTATTTTCACGTACCACGTTTCCCGCCAATACGACTTAGATATCCTTCAATATTCACATAATTACTAATTATGCTTAACTTAAGGATACCAGTATATCGAAGAGTAGCCATATGGAATAAATTTAGTTTTTGAAATGTTGAATAACTAAATGCTTTGCTCTTTTCAACTATATCACCGCTAAAAAATTTTACATACATACAAAAAAAATATTGGAGAAATTATTGAAAATAATTTGGTATTTTTTAATGCAAAATAAATTTTAAAAAATAACGAAAGTTTAAGGTTTTGAAAACTTCTTTAAGGAACAAAATTAAATCTTCTTGTCTTGGTTAATGTTTATTATTGACAGTAACACCCGAACGAGATTGTATTACAATGCCCGATTTCATTAAGACTGACTGTGAAGTTACTGTCGTCATGATGAAGTATTAACTGGCGTGTGGAGGGTATATCACATTTCTCAATGTTGTTTCTCTTACATCTCATACAGCAAGAGTGTTTCAAAGACAAATAAGAAGAAAAAAAAAATCTGTAAGAGTATTTGTTAATTAGGGTGGGGAAAAATAAATAAGATGGATTTCTCTTCACTTATCGGAGCTTCGTTTAGATGCAAAATAAACAATATTGAGAAATTTTTGGGGTTAATGGTCTAACATTTGATTTTGCATATTTGATCTAAATAACTCTGTTTTACATCGTTAGGGCGTTGTCCAAATAAATGCTCAGTTAAAATATCTATTCATGGATATCAAATGGGCGCCGTAATAAATTTCATGTTCCTTCTTTTTCCTTGAGTCCTTTCTCCAAAAAATAATTAAATCACCAGGCTGATAATCGGCAACTCTTCCCACTCCCAATCTCAAATTACATAATCGTAGTTTTTTTTCAAAATTTTTGAATACTGCTCAGTATTCAAAATTCAAATTGAATTTTTATAGCACAGAGTAATTAACGCTTTATAAAATTGAGGCAACTTTTTAACTTTTTAAGAAGAGTCTTGAGAATATTCTCAAAAATTAAATCTTGCAATACTTATAACTTCTGAGAGAGATTTTATATGATATAAAAATAGCTTAAGGATCACTTTTCCCAGATCAGGGGTCGCCATACTTTTTTATCATCGATCCCTAAAATTTTTATAATTCTCTTATCAACCCCTTCTATAAAAAATGATAAAAAAAGAAGAAAAACTTAACTGTTTCTTTAATAAACTAAACAATTTAAGACACAGTTAAGCTTCTTCTTCTCTCTTGATTTTGACAAAATCAAATTTTTATATAAATCAATGAGAAGGATATGTCCGATGATTCTTGGCTAGATTAGCAATAGTTGGTTCAAAATTTGTAAATTCCCGTCTTACTTCGCCTCGGAGCTCCATGTTCCATTTATTTATGTTCTTTGTTAAAATAGAATTAACATAACTGAAGCCAGATTCAACCACACATGAGCTTGGGAATGCAATTAAAAAGGAAAACGCCGTATAACTAGTTTTTGATATTTTTGCGTAATATTTGTATTCGTAAAAATTTTACTCGCAGTTAAATTATTAAAAAGAATCTTGCTTCAAGGTCAAATAATTATTCAATGACTTCGTCTTGCAAATGACTCGCTATCTTCAATTTAAGCAGAAAGGGGCACGATAGTCAATTCTGGGATATCTATATTTTCAATATCTCCGAAGCGTAATTTAAAATCATTGCTTAATTTTTGGAGATGATTTGTATGCATTTCCAATTCTACCTCGGCTATATCCAATTGTTGTAAATTTCAAAAGTATTGAAAATCTTCACGTAACAATATATAGACTCAAACTAGTTTAATTTAACTCGAAAGTTTAAAATAATTGTTCGTACTTGAATTAATGTAACATCTTTTCCTCGGTGACATGCTTGAATATCATTGAACTTTGCGAATACATAGGCCAAATAAGAAAAATTGTTTTTATTTTCTAGCAATTCGCAGCTTAAGGCCTGATTAATTTCAATAAGAAATTCTGTAACTGTTTAAGCAATTCAACAAGTTTTTGTAAACATGCACTTCTAGACAACTATCATATTTCGGTATGCAATAATAATTGGTTGATAGTTCCTAGTTTTCCTCGGAAAATTTATCAAACAGTCATGATTTATGAATGTTGTTCTCTAATTTGGGCCATCTTGTAACAAAACGGAGGAAGAATCATTTCTCACAAGTCTAAGAATGAGAACCCATCACGAAACACTTTAAACGGTAAAAAAAATAATAATTATTTTTTTTAAAAAATATGCGGGAATAAGAAATTAAATGAATTATAATCTATTATAAAAACTTTACTAACTATATTGTAATTACAAATGACATTCCAAGCAAAAATTGTACATACTGCTGTCAATAAATTTGCGATTGAATTGCATTGGTATTGCGAGGAAAAGATTTATGATGACGTTCGAAATATTTTGTTAATTTGTATCTTACTGTGAAATTTTAGTTTAGAGGAAAGCCATAGCGAAACATTTCAAGCAATGAATATTTGTAAAAGATTTTCACATTATGTACTCCTTATTGTTATTATTATCATAGTTCACTCGTAGTAATCCGACAGATATCAGGCCAAAGCACCTCCGCATTGCCGGAAAATCTTTATTAACGCATTTGAACAGAAAAAAGTTACGTATGTAAAATCTAATACAGTGCACGCCAATAAAATTTTAAGAACACAAAATAATTAAAACTACAACAAATGTAATTTTTTTTTGTATTGATATCCTACATTATTCCTTTGAAGGAGGCATAAAGTATCACTCGCCCTTACAAAGCGTTTTCTACGAGCTTTCGTACATGCGGCCAATAACACAATCTCATAGCTTTACAAACCTTATTTCGCTTGCCAAAATGGATTGTTTGCAACAATAATTGTATTCGTAATGTGTAGATGGAAAACAGGTTGTATAATTCACACTGCGTGTTAGCAAATATTTCTTTAAATTATGATTTTAAAAGCTAAATATTAATAAACATGTTTCATTACTATGTCTCTTAATCTCTATGTAATAAATAAAATTTTCCGTTGCACTCCTTGTTTTTACATAGTTTCTTAAAGTTTAATTTATCTTGCTACAGACACCATAAATTCAACTATTTAGAATTATAGTCACGATATTCAGACAGATGAACAATAAAGAAAAAAGAGCCGATGGATTGCATTGGAGAGAATTTTATTTCATCCAATCTTTTTACATAAATAATTAGCAATTTGCTTTTAAAAAAGTACGCTTTAGTTTCCCTATTATTTCAGCGAAACTAATCTGTTTCCTGTTTTGTTTTTAATTTATTCTCTTAAGTAACCTCGTTTTAATGAAACCCTGTTGATTTCAAACGAACCCGAGCATGTAAAGGTTTAGAAAATTATTTAAAGGAGTTTTCAGGTATTTTTTTCGTTTATAGATAAATTACTCGCGATAATAATGCTTAATAAAGTATTATTTAAATATAATGAAAGTCCTCCTGTTGTCAGTTGCACAATTTTATATTGTAGTAACACAAGATACATAAATACAATCAAAAAAATATTATGAAAATAATGCATGGCTTCAATGGATGCGTAAAAAGTGAAAATTAAATTTATAATTGTCAGGTATTTATGCCTGTATGTGTATGTGGGGGCATTCTTACCAGTATATCAGGATGGCTCTGCAGTTTATTTTTCTGAGAGACTGCTGCGCGCCGTGGTCGTGATCACACGAGTGCCATGCGAAAAATGAAATCAGTGAGGGCGTAACAGAACACCAAGTAGAATCTCAGCGACCTCCGAGCACCAAAACCTGAAATGACAGACATGTTATTCACGTAGCTTGAGGGATCGTACAATCATATCACGAATCCTGAGTCAAAAACTTGTCCTGTTTGCAGGACAACGAATGATGACGATTGCTGTATCACGGATTATCAGCACGGTGACCAATGTTGTAGCATATCTTGACAATACAGCAGACAGGTTGGTGCAGTGATACGTTGAATGATGATCATGGAAACATTGTGACGTTGGGCTATTCGCGGTTTTCTCTTCACTAACCTTGGGGACTTTAATTGAGATTGATTGCTGGAAATAACAATTTCTTCCCAACCAAAATGAAACATGATTAGGCAAATTAGAGGCAGGTAGAAATAAAGTGAAATGGTTTAGTTAGGAAAGTATATAAGCAAAGTAAAATTAAGACGATAGAGGTCGAGTGTCACTAGCGTTGAGTATATGCTTTACAGGTGGTAGACGAGATCAAGAATGGGGATAGTAATCGTAGTAAAGTCAAGAAATGAAGCCAACTTCAATTGGGAAGACTTGGGTAATACACTCTTAATTCCGTACTGGTTGAACGGGTGAATTTATCTAGGGTGTTATCTTGGAGAACATATGTTCCTTAGACATTATATTACAAAGTTAGAAAACAAATAGTTGTGTGTGACGTGACTGGTGTATCTTTGCGTTGGTTATTGACTTTTAGAATTAGTTGTATTTGACTGAGTTATGGCACAAGAGTCGAATAAGAATACCCGTTCGCCACAGCATGAGTGGCATCTCTTCATGTTTTGTGATCAATCCCGGTTCTGTATACCGCATCATAATGAACCTGTGGTGGATACACCGAATAGACACCGCTATTGCTTTTCCGATGTGTTAAGGACCGTATCTGTGTCCTCCCTTTGAGGCCCCAGCGACGCAATTTTTCAATAGAACAACACAAGCTCGCGTTTTTCTTGTCCTTATCTTTCTCGACACAGAGTGTGTTCAGTTGTGCTCAAGCCAGCCCACTAACTATACCAGCCACCCATTGAAAACATCTGATCATGTGTTGTAGAGAGATTGGGACGCCTTCACTCGCCCATCACTATTACTTTTTAATGTGACATAAAGATGAGCCTGTGTTGAACCCTATATTTCACCCAAGCTCAATTTGACTTGATGCCTAGTGGATTAGAGCTGTTGCTGTTGTAAGTGGTAGCTTGTTCGGGTATTGAATTCTACACTTCGTGCACTCTACATGAATTGAAAATTTAAACACATCTTTTCTTTACATTATACTGAATGTGAATAATAAATATGATTCTGCAACTTATTTTCCATATATATATATATATATATAATATTGATATTGATATTTTTCAGAACGAGTCATAGATGTAAGCGGAAAACTGTGTTTGTGGCGGATTTAGTGCAAGGAATTGCACTAAATATGTTTGGCCAGGTATGAATAGGGATATAGGCATGTGGTGCAAAACTTGCATCGATTGTCAGCAATCTAAAGTGCATTTACATACCAAGACCCATTTAGCGCAATTCCTTGTACCTGACGAGAGGTTTTCGCACGTCCATCTGGACATAATTAAGTTGCCTCTCGTGCGTGGTTATAAATATTGCCTTAGAATGATAGATTTACTAGGTGGCCCGAAGCATCTCCTATGCCAGATATGGAAGCGGAGACTGTAGCTAGAGCGTTTGTAAACACCTGGGTTTCTCGATTCGGCACGCCTCAGAGGTTGACTTGTGATAGGGGCGGGCAATTCGAATCGGGTCTTTTTGAGTGTTTGTCAAAACTTCTGGGTATTCATTTAACACGTACTGCATCTTATACCCCACAGTGTAATGGAATGATTGAAAGCCTCCATCGACCATTGAAACAAGCTTTGACTTGCCATCGAGGAGATTGGCTGGATGCGCTTCCTCTTGTCCTGTTGGGTCTCCGGACGGTCTTGAGGGAAGATCTGAACGCCTCAACTGCAGAGTTGGTCTATGGATAAAGTCTTCGTCTTCCTGGACAACTGTACGAGGAGGAAAACATTGATAGATGTCCAGACTACGTACCAAGATTACAACGGCTGATCAGATCCATAAGTCCTGCCCTTCCTCTACATCACGGCCCTCAAAGAATTTACATTCCTAAAGATTTGAAAACATGTAGTCATGTCTTCGTCAGCCGGCCTCCATTCAAGAAACCATTACAAATGCCCTTTGAAGGTCCCTTCAAGGTGGTTCGTCGCCTGCCAAAGGATTTCATCGTCCTTATTAAAGGAAAAGAGCGCCTCATTGCCATGGATCGTTTGAAACCTGCATTCATTTTGGACACATCGGATGAACCAGTGGAGCAGGAACAAAGGGCTTATCATACAAGATCTGGCAGGAGGGTAAAGTTTCTTCTCCCTTCATGAGACTGGAGGGGGAGTCATGTGGCGGCTTCCTACGTCATTTTCTGACATCATTTTTGACTGCGGAGCTGCAAGCCGATTTAAAGAAAAGGAGGGAGCGATCTTTTCTCGGCACACTTGCTTCGCAGATTCCAGACCTGTGACGGTCACGTTTTAAAGTTGTTATTATTAAGTTCGAAATAAATGGTTAGTTCTTTGTGTCTTTTGGTCTTTCACAGTTGTTTATATAACCTACACCTTCTGAAAGGATTTCAATGGGGAACAGATGGTTTTATCAACTTCCCTTCCCCATATGTTCACGGTGTGCCCATTTAATATGTGTACATAATAACTTAATACTAAATTAATTAGAGAGCTACACAGTGTTTAAATACACATAATTCAATTACATTATTTTTAATTCATTTTACGAACTTGGTTAATTTAATTGAATTTAGAGATAAATCTTGAAATAGAATTCCTTATCTCCATGTCTAATTTTCTTTATATTCCCTTCATGTCTTGTGTGATATCCCATCTTATAAAATATCATCACGATGGAAGATTACCTCTCTGTATTTCTATTATTTACAATACGTAATAGAAATTCTTAACCAACTGTTTCATTTAAAAGTCACGTATAAATAGTTTGTGAAGAATTATATGAGTATATTTTTATATAAAAAGAATAAAGATTCCATTAAGACATAAGGAATTTTGCATTTCGTATACCTATGGTATATCCGGCTGAAATTTAATTCGAAGTCAAATCAAAGATGGGAAAGGAATTTTTAAATTATTTATTTCAACAATAGGAAATAAATATCATAAGTGATATAACTTAAAGACCATTAAATCTAATCTAAAACCGTTGGTGAAATATCTTTCCATATTTTTCAGAGTAACGTAGATTGAATTTCTACTCTATAAATTTCCCGTAACCAGCTCTATCAAAACGTTCTATGATATTGAATCAAAATACATCACCAGCGCCATTCGTCAACTAGCGAGGCACACAGTTAGCCGTTAAATCCGCAACGCTGGCTCAAGAGACAATACTATTTTTGATTGACATGTGGCGTTTTGCTATTTCCAATTTCTTCTACATAAACATCGGGGACTTTTTCGTAATTTGAATTGTACGCAATTACAACTCCTCGCAAACCAAACCAAACGTGTAAATTAGATAAAGACAGGTAGTGCAAAAAATTGAACTAGAGATAGTGATATATGAGCGAAATAGAATTGAAAGGAAAGAGAAGGGAGACAGAGGATAACAACAAGCTGACAGATGTTGTAGATTAGAGGGAGTCATCGTAATCAGTCGACAAAATTGAAAGTGGTCAGAAATTCCTCTTTATCAAAGTAACGGGATTCAAACTGCGAAAACAGAGAAGTACTTTAATAGGAATGAGTGGACTTTATTTATTGAACATAAACGAGGATTAATGAATTAGGAGGGATTAGAGAGAGAGAGAGCGATCTTATATATTCCTTGATAGATAGTAAATTGTGTTGTTCTTCTTTTAAAAATATTCAATTAGAGAGTTCTGAACTTATTAAGTATTTAATTAGTATTTAAGATGTTCGTAGAGTTATAAATAATGTAGAAACACCATCATAAGTGTAATAAGAACATTAACTGTTTATACCCGCTTCGTAATGTAACATTTGTTGAATTTTTGAACCCCCTTGTCACTATTTTTGATTGCAATACTGGAGTGAGAGAGTTCATACAAACTCTCCACTTTACTTTGCCATACCCAGAAACAGTCTATGTTCTTTCAAATAAGATAATATCCTAAAACTAATATTATAATTCTGATATGTCTTTACTAATATGAGTCAGCAATAGCGTATTTTAATACCTAAAATATTTCTGTTTTCCTTTTTTTTATATTTTCCTTTTTTTTTGCATATAACATATTTCGAATTTCATCACTTATGTTGCAAACTGATTTTTTATGTAATGTATTATAAAATGGAAGGGAAAAACTTATATTTTATTATTGATTGTTTCTGAAATTTAAGAATCAATCGTGATAAATGGATTAATGTGTATATGTGTATTAATCACCTGAACCTTTATCACACAAAAGCGGAGTCACTAAAATAATTCCAAGTTTACTTCCCGCTCTGAAACATCGCGCCAAGACAAGCCTTGAATTTGAGCATACATTAACATACAAACCATCAACAGTCATTTTAACGAACGATCGCAACAACAATAAAAGAAAGTAATAAAAAAAATGGAAAACTTTCTTTTTTTCTCGTTCGTGTGCGAAGTGGTAGCAGCAGCATTCTTTCCACATTTTCTCTTCTGCACACAGTTTAGCCGCATCACTCACCGAGCACCTCGCCAGCTATCGCCAACTTCGTATCTCTCTACCAGGTCCTAATGAAGATGAATGGTACAAGGCCTGTTTTACCTCTGCTTTTTATATCGCGATGATAAGCAGACCCTTAGGCCGGAGCGAGAGTCGTAAAGCCTATTATGTTTGGCATTTGGGACCCTCGGGCCAAAATTTCGGTACGTTATCCTGGAGGGATGGAATTATGGCAATGTCAAGAGGCACGATAGTGGATCAAATAATTCATTATGTTTTACCGTTTATTTGGAAAGGGGATGTTGACGAACACTTGATTTACTGGCAGTGAAAATTTGAGGAATTTTTGCGTAAACAATGGTGCGTTTTGAATGAAAGTTGCGGCGGTTGTGGTTAAGAGTGCGACGGGGGAAGCAAAATTTAAAACAGGTTGGCTGTTCGCCAAGATTGTTACAAAATGGCATGAGTTTATAAAAACAGGGATGTTCGAACGGAACTAGCAGTATTTGTTTCAAACCTTCATTTAAGTACACCTAAAATTAACAAATTAACGTAAAATGTGATTTGGTATTTTATTCTTTACTTAAAATTACAAATAGTGATAGAGAAAAACTTAAGAAAATAGGCAAAAACTTTGTATATGAAAATAGGCTAAATTGTTAACAATATAAAATTTCTTCATATTTTTGAAACTCCTAAATTTCATAAAGTGTCTATTAAATTTAGAACTGTTACTAACTAACTTACATTACTAAAGCATTAAAAATTTTATAAAATATTTTACAAAAGCTATTGATAGTTTTGATAAGATAGTTATTATTGAAAATTGTTAAAAACAGTTATTTTAAAAATTAACTGTTCTATTTATTTTGAAAAATTTAAAATTTTAATTAGTTTAGTTTTAAAAGAAAATTGAAAATTGTAGTATATTTAATGATAAAAAATATAAAAAAGATTAAAAGTATACCACAAGTTGGTCCTGATAGTAATAGTTTTGCTAATATATATTTATACTCTTTTATGAACGAAATTTTTTATTTTGTTTGGGTTTATATTATCTAATAATTTTTCAAAATAGATTTGACTCTAGTTTTGAACATGATATATATTTTTAACCTTATTGTTTAAAAATACTACAAACTATAAAAATATTCGAAAACTGAATATCTGTGGAGAAGGATTTTCAACAGAAACTGTTCCTATAATATAGCGAAGAAATTTTTGTTTAGAATGTAAATTCTAAAATGCATATAACGTTTTTTTTTTTTTTATATAACATTTATGAAGCATGTTAAGCATTGCTAATCAACAATTTTTTTCTGTGTTACTACCTCCATAATCTGTTTTCTTTTATACTGAGCTCATTCATTTTTTTACAGAACTTACTTGAAAATATAGGCATCCTTCTTGCTCAATTTCTTGAAGGAAAAAAAAAACTGGATATGATATCATGAATCCTGAACCAAAATTTAACCCAAATGACACCACTGCTCCCTGAACTATAATCTTCAGGAAATAATCTCACTGCGCTTGGCTATAATCTTCTCGAAATTTCGTCTAAATTCGTGGAATTTCTACTTTAACAGCATTTTTCTGAATTTTTACGAGGGGACCACACACATTGTGAAGTATGACAAAAGAGCTTAAGCAGTGGAAGGTGCCTTAAGTTTTATCCTTATGTCAGCATTGTCACGATCACGGAAAGTTCGTGTAGAGCTTTTGTGGTCATAATTGTACGTGACTGGAATATGGACCTTTTCCTTGTCATAAAGTATTTATTCAAGTTGCATCATGAGAGACATGGGTGAATTTGGGGATTATGATGGTGCTTGTATCCTCCTTTCCAAAAACGTAACATATATTTTTTTCTTACGAAATGCATGTAATTTTCAATAATTTTAAACTTGCGTACATACTTTTTTACTGCTTAGAAGAAGAAAAAAAATATTAAAGGAAAGTAATAAAAAATATATATATATCATAGAAAATGGAAAAATTTAAACAATTTGAAAAGAGTACACCCTTCATTGGTCAAACTATAAATCTGACAAAAGGCCAGAAAATATATTCTTATAAATAATTGTAAATGCTCAAATTCTGCTGAAATAACTGATTAGGTTTCTTTCTCTCTCCCTAGCAATTTCTTATCTTCTCCAAGGATAATTTTCTATCGTTTGGATACAAAAATTTATAGGGATGTTCTTAATTTTTAGTACCAAAACCGCAGCAATGTAACTGCTAAAAGTTTTTAAAAATTTTAGTTGCCTCGGAATAAGGTCATATATCGTTAATTTTATTAGGATTTGTACATAAGTGAAATTCTATAATTCGAAATTTTGAAAAATGTGAATTTTTTTCCCCGGTTCTTAGAATCTTACATTGAAACAACGGGTTTTTTTTTTTTTTTTATATTTCGATTTTTTTTTTGCCTGTTTTTTACTAGAATTCTACATTAAAACAATAGAAAAATTGCGAATACGAATGGTTTGCCCGGTCCCTAACATTCTGTTGTAAAACAATGGTGAAAAAATATAGACAATTCGAATTTTTCGTCTGGTCCTTTGAATTATGCAGTAAAACAATGGAAAAAGTTGTGGGTAATTCAAATCTTTAGCCTGGTCTTTAGAACTTTGCATTGAAGTAATGGAAAAAAAAATTGTGGATAAATTGAATTTTTTTGTGCGATTCTCTTCTCTTATATCATAGTGGCCGCGGTAGCCTAGTGGTCATGGCATCGGAATCGTGGCCGGTGGTTTTCGTTCAGTCGCGGGTTCGATCCTTGGCCGCTAAGAAACTAGGATGATACACGGGGCCGTGCATCAGCCCCGTGTAGCCGGGCTGATGCACGTTAAATTTGTCGAGGCCCAAAGTCCTCCCATAGGCGTGGTGTGGAAGTTAGGAGAGGGGCGTTCCAGCTCAGGTATCGTCCTCGTTACTCGACTGTGGTTCAAAATTACGAGATCCGTCGCCAATAGCCCTCATGTTGCTTCTAGTGCGACGTTAATAAAAACTAAACTAAAACCTCTTACATCATTTCGGTAAAAATAGTTCACTAGACTTTCCAGCTGATGTGGATTATTATTTTAATAGTGTTTCTAAGGATAAAGGCATGGAAATTACCACAGTGACTGTATGAGAAGGATTTATAAATCAACGGGGCATCTAATCGGAAATAACAATAATTTATTATGAATTTTTTTTAAAAAATTAAAGTAAACAAAAGCAACTGCAGACGATCTGACAGTTAAAAAAAATAATAGGAATCGGCGTCAGAAAAGAGGAAGTTTTCACACACAAATTGTGCTTTCACCACACACCAACACCAGCTGTCCTCAAGCTCGTATCTGAGGTCTTATGGATAAGACTTGGCTTAAAGTGGATAAAAACATTTTGTAACAGGGGTGGATTCCCATTGATGGATGTTTTCTATGACTGATTTCCCATTTACTGTTGCAGATTTTTGGAAAAAGTCAGGACTTATGCAGTATCTTTCGTGCTCCTGGCTAGAATTGGCGTTGATGAGAATGGCTTTTTTGGTTGAACGGCAGGGCGAATGAGGAAATTAATTTGAAGCAGCTCTTTATATATGTGATGCAGAAGGACTTGAATTCACTTCTTTACATCTGTTCGTTCACACTCAGCCGGTTCGCTTAGCTACAAGAGCCAACTCACATTTACAGTGGTCAGCGAGAAAGGGTCTTACGTTATCACACAGGAAGTGAGGGACGTTGAAATTTCCCTTTCTGTGTGAAGATTCTATTTTTTTTTTTATCACTTAATAGATTGGAATCATTAGCAATGACTCAAAGATAGGTGGGTGCTTAAAATACCCTCTTAATACGATTAATACAATTTTATGCGCTCTTTGATTTAGTGTTGGAATTCCTGGAAAGCAATGACAATGATTAGCGACACAATTTAATGCACTCGAAAAATGACAAACCTTATATGACTGATTTATTTGCCAAATTTAAGGAAACTAATTTGATACTACAAGGTGACCAATTAAATTTAATCAAAACTAAAAGCGTGATATCTACGTTTGTTGCAAAACTTTTTCTGTACAAGCAAAACTTCGGAAGAGGAGAATGTTGTCCGTTTCCAAATCCTCCGAAATTGCAAAATATAGTTGATGATTTGCTTGCTAACTGCTTTTCATGCAGACCTGAACCAAATAAGTGAAGACATTCTTCACTTGAATATTCCCGACTGGGTGTTGTACCCTTTTGAGCGTGGACAAATTCAGATCCCAAATGCAGACGAATCCATACTAATACAGGAGCAGCTTATTGAAATATTCACAAATGAGGAACTTAAACCAATGTTTGAACAAACATATCACAACTTCTGGTTACAAAAACAGATCCCATTTTTATATCCTGCATTATAGGTTATTGTACAGAAGTTGTTGACTGTTTTCTCGTCTCCCTATTTGGTAGAACTTGTATTCAGTGCCATTATGAGCCTCATAACACACACAAAAAAAGAAACCGATGAGAAATCGTGGGAATTTAGAGTTGCTACTCACAAACATTGAGTCGGACATAAATACACACATAACGTCTCATCAAGTTCATCCAAATCATTAATTTTCAGAAAAAAATTTATTTCAAACAAAAATTATAATTTCAATAAATATTTCTTCTACAAAAAGTTTTTTTTTTTCCAATTTGTAATTTTTATATTATGCACTTATGTAACTTTTTCACTTGGGGGTGGGGGTCCGTGGGCAAGTTTTGACTATAAAAAGGGGTTCATGGATCAAAAAAGTTTGGGAACAACTAGTCTAGAACACAGTTACACCATCGCTGCATGACCACATCTGGCTCTTGCGCCTTTAAACCCCACCGTTACTGACTCGCCCATTAAAAAAAAATAAGTACAACACAAAATGCAATTTTCTAAAATGATGGATAGTTGAAATTTAAATAACACATCATTAATGCAACTATTTAACGATGCAAAAAGGAAACATTAAATAGATCTAATTTATGACATTAATACAACCATAATTAGAGTCCATAAACACGATAGCATCAACGACAGCAGCTTTAATCATTTTAAATTTTTAAGAGTCATTTCCGTTCCTCGAATTTTGCTAATATCTTTATGGCACATTCTTTTGATTCGTTCATCACGAACCAGCCAAGTCTTAATTGAGCAAGCACAGACATAACATGATAATCTTTCCCATTCCCTTGTTGAAATGTAATTATCGATGCACAATCGCTTTTGCAGGAGAGCAGAAAAAAGGAGGGAACGGAGTACATTAAAACAACCATTCATCTTTTACTCTGCGGTGGGTGTAAGTTGCATTTGCAGTCCCCAAGGTTCTCCAGATCTCAGAGGAATGCTATCTGAATTTGATGCCATTAATCATTGCATTAAGGCTCTGAATTAATAATTTAATCGAGTCATTAATCATTGTTAAGTCGAGAAATTAAGTCATTTTCTGGTACGAGGGAAGTGCTTCTGAAACTGAATGAAACAGGGTACTGAATAAAGACCGGAATTTTGACTCCATTGATCGTATGTAACTAGTTATACAGTTTGTGGTGAACTGTAAATAAGTAAATATATAAGTGAAACTAAAAAAAAATAAGTAAGTTATTTTAACTTGAAAATTTGATATTGCATATCCTTTGATGGATAATGAAATGTTTTGTCCTGCTCTTACATATTTTCAATTGGAGTTTTGAACTAATTGACTATTTAATTAGACTTTAAGATGGCTGTGGAATAAAATAATGAAGAAAATTCGTCACACATTCAGTAGAAAATACTATTCACTTCAATTAAGAGATTTCAAGAAAGGAACAATGACTCAGTGAAAAAGAACAATCAATTGAACTGATAAAAATGTTTCCTAGTGACTAATAAAAATATTTGTGAACTTCGAACGATAGATTAATACTAGTACTTTTTAAATGATTTGTAATATAAAGAAGTCATATTTTATCACGACATTGACTTTTTTTTCACCATCACAATTAAAATATCAATTCAGAGTACGTCTTATCTCAAAATATGCGCACTACACTATCAAGATAATGAGACTTCCAAATGTTCTACTAATTATATTTTGTTATTCACAGATCATACCCTAACAGCTGCTGTTTCATTTCTTAATCTTTGTGAAACATCCCATAGCTTTCAGCTGCAGAAGCCCTATATGCGACTATATAAAGATGATACGTCCCCATTCATCACGTAAGAAGTGTGATACCCTCAATTGAACGCAACTCTGCTAATGCCAACATCAATTTCCGTCTCTCAGATCTAATATGACTCATTTAGAGGGGGTTCTGTTCTTCTTCTAATTCGTTCGACTCTGCGACTCCATTTTTTATGAAGTAAACCACGCGGAAAAATGCCGCATGTCATACGGATGAAGAGTCGTTTGCGGTTTGTCAGAAGTTAACTGTATCTGAGGACTACTTGTAATGCAACACCACCCCATCGCTCCTATTAGGTCCTTTTGGTCCAATTATATTTGTCCTGAGTGGGTACGACATTTCGTCTCGTCGGACATTGACGGATGATGCGAGATGCTCCCGAATTGGAGAAGCTAATTAGTTAATGAACAATCTAAGAAATGGGCTTTCGTTCCGCCAGGGGGGCTGTATCCTTATTGCATTTCGTGGAAAACAAGGACGTTCCAAAGCATGTCCCCATCGCAATGATGAAACTGCCTAATTTAAAACATTTTCCGCCCAATGTTAAGACTGTCTTCGTGTAATGTTAAAGAACAGCACCCAAAATTGTAGCACTTTTTCTAATAAAAAAAAAGTTGCAAGATTAAAAATGGATTCTGATTTCTCCATCCTTTAGAAAACAATATATCTTATAAAATTATTCGTTTGTGAGTGCAAATCAATCCATTTT
This sequence comes from Nephila pilipes, assembly GCA_019974015.1. Taxonomy (NCBI): domain Eukaryota; kingdom Metazoa; phylum Arthropoda; class Arachnida; order Araneae; family Nephilidae; genus Nephila; species Nephila pilipes. The sequence continues at coordinate 807,570 of BMAW01086093.1, forward strand.
TTTCTGGTGCAGAATGTGTTCAATATTTCGTTTCCCATACCGTAATGCCAAATGGGTTTTAACCTTTATGTGTTCACGAGCAAAATGGCGTATGTTTTGGAATTCCTTAATTTTAAGAATACTTTATCATAAGCGAATGGATGCGTTTCAACGTCGCAAATTTCTATGAAAACTGGAACAATTTTCTGCCAGGAAATGTGTTCGAAGTTTTGATCGGGTTCTTGGACAATAGACGAAAACATCCTTTAAGAACTGAACTCAAATTCAAAAGCCTTTTTCAAAAGGAAAAAAAAATGTCAGACTATTAACATCATTAGTGTATAGAAAGAACCTCATTTTATTATATCACTCATTTGTGTTTGGAATCGATTCTTTTTTCCAAATGCATGTATTGTAGGAAAAATGAAAATCCTTTTTTTTTTCGGAATAAAATATATTCATTTTCTCCCTCCTCCTTTTATTTGAAATAGGAAAAAAAATTTATTTCGTATTCAAGGAGGAAATCCCATTTTTGTAAAATGTTTAAAATATATATATAAAGCATATTTATTTATCACTTAGTCTTACTCGGTAAGTTATTCGTATATTTAAAGAGTATCCACTGTTACAAGCATACCGGTTTAACTTGAAACTGCTTTAATTTGAAAGTAAGCCAAAGAAACTCTGTCAAATTTAACAACTTGCAACTTAGTTTCAATTAATAAAAGTAAAAGTTCCAAATGGTTTATTGAATGAATAAATTCATTATTCATTTGATAAAAAAAAAAAGTCATACTTCTCATTTAAGTATCTAACAGATAAGTTATAATATAAAAATCAGTTTAAAATTATTGAAACAAATTGATTGATTCATCAATAATTTTATAAACGCTTCATTTAGGTTATTGGTGACAAACCTCGTGATTTTGAATCTCAGTCAAGTAACGAGGACGCCATCTTAGCTGGCACCTCCCTCAATATGCCAACGAGAGGATTAGAGATTAGACAGATTTAATGTACATCAGCCCCGCTACACTGAGGGTATTTAGTGGCATCCAGACTCGAACACACAACTCGACGGAAACAACTCAAACATTGAGTACGTGACCATGCTTCTATATTGAAACAATATATCGTATTCATGAATTAGTTAAATTTTAACTCAACCACTGAATCTTCAAAATAAAATTTTAAAGTTTAAATCAAAATTTTATTGTAAATTTGTTTTGATATGCTATCAAACTACTTTTATTTTAGCTGTTTTTGTCTAATATTAAAAAAAGTAATACCCGAATCTTAAGATATATATATATTTACTTAAGGAAATGTTCAAAGAAAAAATATCGTAGCTGTTTATGAGTTATTTTTAATCAGCATTAACAGCTGGAAAATGCGAAATATGGCTATCCAATAGCTAGATTGACACTGGTACAGAAGAAGTACGCACGCGCCAAACTTTCAGTGACCGACAGCTGTTTAGCCCGAAGCCTTCTCTTTCGAAAGCAGTGCCTCTCACTTCTGTAAACAGATCCGTGTAGCCGCAGCCTTCCTTCGTATTAGAGTTATTTATTTATTTATTTGTTTCCCTGGAAAAAATAATAAATGAGTAACGAATTGTTGTGAAATTTCATTTGAAACTTGGAGACACCGCTACTGAAACAAAAACTATATAGAAAGAAGTGCATGACAATGGATGTTTATCGCGTGCGCATGTTTTTGAGTGGTTGAAAGGTTTTCAAAATGGCCAAGAAGTCGTTGAAGAAGATTCAAAAAAAAAAATCGGTATTCTGGTTCGATCTGACCTTCTATCGCTATTCGTGCGATTGCTGAGACTGAAGGAATATACAAAGAATCTCTTCGACAAATTTTACGTAACAATTTTAATATATAAATTGTATGTGCCAAAATTGTGTCTTAAATTTTCGCGTTTGAACAACAAGAAGCCTTCAAAAATGTTTGTTCTCACACTTTACAAGCCAATGAAAATGATCCAAACTTATTGGGAAAGATAATAACGTGTGTCGAATCGTGGCTTTTTACTTATGATCCTGAAACGAAATGCCAATTCATGCTGTGGAAAAACCCATCTTCACCGAGAGCCAGAAAAGCTGGAATGAGGAAATCAAAATTTAAAGCAACGATAATTGTTTTTCCCCCAACTTTCATGGAACTGTGTACCTTCACTAGGTTCCTGAAGGTCAAACTATTGATCAACATTACTACCTTCATGTTCTTGCTGAAACCCCGAGAAAAATAAAAGAAAAACGAGACGTATTGTGAAAGAACAAGTCATTCTACATTGCTTATCAAGAGGTTTCTAGCCAAGAACAGCATCCCAGTGTTAGACCACCCGCCTTATTCGCCGGATCTTGAACCATGTGACTTCTATCTCTTTCCCAAGGTGAAATATGAATTAAAAGGGACTAGATTTCAGTCCATCGATGCTATGAAAGAGAAAAGGGCATGCGTCCTAAAGGAGCTGACAGAAGACTTCCACCACTAATTCGAACAATGTAATATTCGCATGGAGCGTTGTAAGGAGAGAGAAGAGATGTATATTGAAGTTGATAATAAGTAAGCTTGTATGACAACGAAGTAAAATATTTTACAGTGTCAGTCTCGTTATTTAATAGCCATACCTCGTAAATAACAGTTTCTTTGTACATTTAATATAAATAATAGAACAGCTTACAAGGAAATAGTTGTAAATGAAGCATAAAATTTTAAAAAGTTCGAATTATTACAAAGTTCTAGTATCTGTGTCACACATCAAGACCCTGCATAAAATAACTAAAGTTAGGGAAAATAATCTTTTGGCTGAGGAATAAATCGTAAATAATTAAAAATTACTTGTTGAAAAAATCGCCTCTTATCCCATGAAAATTAATCTATTTTAATTGTATCCTATCTTGTTGTTCCTTTTAATCCTCTTTTTCTTATAAAAATAATAAAACTGATTTCATTGTACATCTGCACTACAATAGTGGCATTGTTGCGTATATTTCTCTTAAAATTAAATCTATTACTCTCTCTCTCTTATAAAGTCTATTATAAAATTCCTTAATAGATGTTGATTTGAATTTGAAAATATAGTGTTAATTTAGAAAAAAAAAAGAATGCTAGTTACTGAGCAAGAAGTTAATTATAAATACTAAGTAAAAAGCGCAACTGTTATTTTTTTCCGAATTAAATACAAATTTCTTAGTTGCGTTCTCTAGAATGGGCCGCGTTGTGTTCAAATATGTTTTTCAAAGAATTGCTTGTTCTCTAAATTTTTTAAAAGAATAGCTGTATTTTGCATCGTAGATGAACTTAATAAAAAATACGTGATTTTCTTTGAATCCACATTTTTAAAAATTAAAATATTACAATTTTTTTAAATTATTCACAAGTTTCCAGTATTTCTCAAACTACCAATTCAAGTTTGTCACAAGAGAGTATTTTTTTTCTTCTAATATTATTTGGAGATCAGATTAGAAAGTACAATGTAAGTGCAGGTAGGAGACAAAATAACGAAACACTTGGAACCTAAATTATTATATTTATTAATATGGTGTTAGTCTACCATGATCACACACACACACACACACACACACACACATATATATATATATTTAATTCATTTTCTATACTTTAACCTACAATAATAAGTTCACTTATTTCTTGATACAATTCCTCTTCATCTTGTAATTTATATAATCACATTCTGAAAAATTTTCATGGTTCAAAATCTTCCCACGTTCGAAATCGTAGGAATAATCCCAACTAGACTTTTCGTCTCCAGATAAATTACCTAAAGATTCCTAAATCTGATCCCACGTGATCTGAACAATTCTTACATTTAAATTCTCAAACAGGGAAAGTTTCTTCCTCTTCAAATTTAGCCATGAAGGCGAAAAGATGCATGTTTCGCGGATCTCAAATTTCATGATGTAACTATTATCTCTCTTTAATTAAATAAATGGACTTCACTCAGATAATTAGTATTATTTTTAGCTATATATGTACATATACAGGGGTTGGACAAAAATATGGAAACACCTTTTAAAAAACATGTTTCTTTGCTTAATATGGTGTAGGAAACCCGTTGGCATCCAAAACAGCTTGCAGTCTTCTCGGAATGGATAAATACAGTTCCTGTATGTGCGCCAAGGGAATATTATACCATTCTTCCTGCAAAACGGTGGCAAGTTCAAATAACGATGTTGGCGGTGGATAAAGAGAACGCACTTTCCGTTCCAATGTAGACCACAAAGGCTCGATAATATTCAGCTCTGGTGACTGTGGTGGCCAGGGGAGATGGGACAAATCCTCCTCGTGCTCAGAAAACCAGTCCTGGACAATGTGAGCTGTGTGAACAGGGGCTTTGTCGTCTTGGAAGACACCATCACCATCGGGGAACAAAGTTTGTACCATGGGATGAACTTGATCTGCCAAAATGTTCACATAAGTCTTGGCAGTCATGTGCCCTGACACAGTTATCATGGGGCCAGCAGAGAACCACGATATGGCTGCCCAAATCATAACAGAACCCCCGCCATGTTTCACTCTTGGTAACAAGCAGTCTGTATTATAGGCTTGAGATGGCGTTCTCCAGACGTAAACTCGGCCAGAAGTGGGAAACAATGTGAAAGAAGACTCGTCATACCATATTACACACTTCCACTGCCATATAGTCCAGGCTTTATGACTTAAACACCACCTTTTCCTGTTACGGGCATTAGCATCACTGATGAGTGGCTTCTCAATTGCAGCACGGCCAGAAATTCCCTGTTTATGAAGCTCCCTTCTAATTGTTTTGGTACTCACAGGGTTCTGTAACACAACATTCATTTCAGCAGTAACTTTTGCAGCTGTGGTCTTCTTATTTTTCGTCACAATTGCCCTTAATGATCGTCTGTCACGATCACTCAGCACACACTTTCGTCCGCGCTGTGATTTAGCAGATGATGTTTTTCCGCTTTTCAAATATGCGGAATAAATCTTCGATACAGTACCTCTTGAAACACTAAACACCTCGGCTACCTTGCTTACGGAAGCACCTACCATACGTGCTCCAACAATTTGCCCACGTTCGAAGTCTGTTAACTCTGACATAATGCAATGACAACCTTACATAACAGTACTCCGACAACAACTGAACTGTTTAGCACATTTACGAAGTTGTATAGGTGGCGTTAGTAGTCAAAAACGCCAGCGCCACCTACATATTTCATTAAAATCAATCTTTCTTTTCAAACATGCATTTTACAAGGTGTTTCCATATTTTTGTCCACCCCCTGCATATAACAGTCATATTTCTTAAAATTTTCTTCACTATATTCTTACTTTTCCCGCACTTCTTTGATATTTTAAAAACTTTTCAATTTACACATCACTTCTGAAATTTTTACTTCACTTTACTAAATTTCTCTTCTTTACTTTTTACTCTTAATGATAACTTTCACTCATTTAATTTTTGTTTTTAAACTTCAAACAAGAAAGAGACTTGATTGTATAACAATAACAACTTCGTTTATTTTTTGTATCTTAATCACGTTACGTCGGTGACCAGCACAGTTTACGTTTAACTTACATCACTTTGCCATCTGTACAGAGTTCTCCTTCCCTCTGGAGTCTTTTGTAAGCAAATATCTGACACGCTCGACGCTTACAAAGTACCCCTTACAGGTAAGCGATAAACCATCACACTAAACATTTTCACAGGTTTCTTTTGCAGTTCTTCGGTGGGGTTGTCCATTATTTTGCTTATCAATTGCTTATAACTAAAATCACACCTTTTTACATAAAAATGCTAATGCTAGTAATTCAGAAATTACTATTTTTTCTAGATTTTCTAGATTTTTTTTTAATTCAGTTTCTTAAAAATTCAGTAGAATAAACATGTAATTGGATTCATTTGCATTTTCGAGTCATAAATTCATATGCTGCTTTTGAGAAATCTAAGCAATTGGATAAAATTTCTGAGTTTTTAACTTCTTTCAATATTTCCTTATTCTTATCTATCTGGCATTTAGTGTTATTTTATTTTAAGTTTTTTCCCTTGAAAAATGAATTACTGGGGGAAAAAACGTTTATTTGATTTGTTGATGTAATTGGTTTGGTTTTTCTAGGTCTATAGTAATAAATATCTTTTAGGTATAACTAGAACCTAGAAAATATGGACTTCAGTTCAACTTTTATGTATAAGAATATTACAAAACAAATCGGAATAACTGAATATCAAAATTATACTGAATATTATCTGAATTCAGCTTTTACCAACAGAGCTGTCATACAGTTTAAATCAGAATTATCAATATCTTAATAGACTATTTTAATGAAAAAGGTAGACAGATTACATTAAGATATACTCTTAAAGGATAGTTATCTATTTATTTCGTACCTCATACAAGATATATATATATATATATATATATATAACGCAAGATATTTCCTTCTTAGTGCAAGGTTTTGATTTTAATTAAACTAACTTTTTTAAAAGTATATATAATTGGGATTATTATCCCTTTGACGTATATTCGGTGGGTTCAATATATTTCGCAGAATATTTCAAATAATTTAAACATCATATAAAATTCTGATTTCAACTTGTTCCAATAGAATGCCTGTATAATTACTTAGTAAGTATCGTATTTTTCGGGCCATGAGTCGCACCTTCTTTACATAAAAAAAAGCGATTTAAAGCTAGTGTTTTTGTATTGTTCGAAGGCAACATTACAATTCTTTTGTAAAAATCTTCCCATAAATATAGGATGTGTCTTATCTTCCGGTGGGTCTTATAGTCCGAAAAATATGGCAATAAACACATTCGACTGTCATTCAATTATTCCTCAATATATTTTAAGCTTAGGTTTCAAGCTCATCATTAGTTTATAGGAAGGAACTTCACTTTTGAAAAGAGTTTTACTTAACGCTTCCATATTCAAAAAAGATACATCTGTTTTTGTCAACTGTCCCCCAGCGAATCCTGGTCCTAATTTTCCACATTATATTACAAAGAAATGAATTACTTCCAGAACGAACCATTTACGCCACTAAGTGGCAGCGCGTGGCCCTTTTATATCGTCTGCGTAATCTTAACACAGGGCACGCCGTGTAGAGGTCGAAAGCACTAATTACGCAGACGATACCGGAGTGCTTAATCGTTTGGTGAGTCGCTGTCCTTCTGGGAGAGGGTCATTTGGTGAATTACTAAGAACTGTGTGATACGTTTCGCACTGTTTGGTGGTTATTATTGGCTGCTATTAACATCTAGCTAAAGAATAAGCGTTTAGCTTGTTATCAGTCTTTTTTTTTCCCTTTTCTTTTTAGCCAGAAAGACGTGAAGGGTATATGATATTTGATGCGGATAGTCAATTTATCATAAAGTTGACATCTCGTTTTTTATGCTATTGGTATTTCCGAAGGTTGGTTTTAGTTCACACCTAGAATTATGGTTATTTTTTTAATTCATCTCGTGAGCTTAGCTGCGTAACGTTTCATTTATGAATTTGATTTTGAATTATGGATGCCTTTTCATAGTTGGTAAGATTTTTGATTTGCGGTTGGTAATGTTTGTGCAACGCAAATTACTTTTATCCACATGATTTAATGAAGTTTATTAGAATTCAAAACGAATACGATTTCATTGCACCTGGGAGTATAAAATAATGTTATCTGCGATCTAGGATTAGCAAGCAAAATATTCTGCTGGTAGTTGATTAACAAGCTTAATTGTACAGTGACATGCTTTATTATTATTTTTTTTTCATGTATGTTACGAAATTTTTTCCAAAGGTGATGATAATATTTTCTTAAAGATTGATAAGGCATTCGAATTACTGGAAGAAACTTGCAAAGATTAATCTGCAAAAACTATATAAGTTTAGTTTTCTATCGTCCGAGAACTGAAATACAGAAAAATATTTCAACTGTATTTCAGTCGAAACTGTATTTGACTGTGTTGAAACTTAAGACTATATTTCGATTGCATTTTTTCCCTCTGCGTTTCGAACATCTATATTAAAAACATCTCTATATACTGAGGCTTTTCTCAGGAACCTCGATTTTCCACTGCATACCCCCCCTCCCCCCACACAAATAGTTTCTCTATATCCAACAGAATTTCTATATATTGCACAATTTTCGAATTCGAACAATTTTTACTCGTGGACGAGAACTGAATTGTGGCTGATTACCCAACTGATCAGGACATATTGAATGACTGCTTTGATTAAGAGGAATTCAAAGACAATAATAAAAATGAAGATGAATATAACGGAAAAACAACATAAAAAAGTGCGTTTTAAACTGTCCTACTCGGCTTAACATTTGTTCCCAACATTCCTAGAGAAGTTTTCACCTCTCTGAATAAAACTGAATATTAATCGATGAATGATGGTGAAGTTTAAAGGCGCAAGAGCCAAATATGACTTTCCTGCGCCAAACAAGTTGTAATTGTTATCTAGAGGTTTGAAAAAATGGAAGAAAAATAAAAATTGGTTGACAAGGAAGAGGGTCAAAAATTGAGAAGGATCGCTATAGAATCCCTGGGGTACATTATCCGTGGTTATGAAATAAAAAAAAAAACCCATGGGAAAGAAAAAGATCACTATGGTGCATCGGGTGAGTAATGTCCATATAAACCTGAAGAAGGTAAGCTCCTGGGGGCAAACATTAATTGGAAAATACTTACAAAAAATATTATGTTCAAAAAGACTTTAGGAAATACTTTGTCCAAAAATAAGTAAAAATTTCATTTCGCACTTTTCTAACAAACATTTAATTTTTTTGTATATTGTTAGCAAAAATCTGTAAATTCTATTCATATTTGTTCATTTTTCAATATTATTTTTTATGGTTCAATATTCTAAGTTTTTTCTTTGCCCTAAAGAATAAACTATATAAAAATGTTTTGAAAGAAAATGTTGAAAATTTATCTATATGTATTTCTCTATATTGACATTTCTATACTGTAATATTTTTTTCTAAGAGCCTTTTAGTACGATATATGGAGATTCGACTACAATCTATTTTTTTCCCTCCTTTTTTTTTGAGAAAAAAAGCTTAACAATTAAAATCAATTAATTTTACTTGCATTCAATTACTTTTACAAGACATATAACAAATAAAAATTGAAATTGACTTTGCTAATTTCATTTTAACATGTATTAACATTTATTTATTATTATTTTATATACATTTTTATATATTAATTCGGGTTATAAAAGTTTATCACATTTGGTATTCGAGCTCATTTCACGATGGAAGTTTCGAATCTTTTTATTGGGTATCCATCATTTTCCCAATCAATATCACCGGATCAACACAAAAAAATAAAAACAGACAATGTTGCCATAAAAATCAATTATTAAATTAAATATTAAGAAATAAGAGCAAACAATAAATTATTAGATTACACGATAATATTTCCGGATATCAAAATAAAAGCAGACGGTAAGATATTAAACTGAGCATATTTCAGCAATGTAAATGTACCAATCAAAATGTATTATAATAACAATCTTTTGAATTTAACACCATGTATTTTTTATTTTATACCCAATCATTTTTGTTGGTACCATTTGCTCAAAGCACCAACATGTTAGCACATGTGAAAAAAAAGTAACTCTAATTTTGTTCCTTTTTATTTTATTAATTAATTTATTTACTCTTAAACTACATTTATAATAAGTAAAATGCATATTGAAACAAATTTATATAAATTAATATAAAAGTATAAATTGAAATATTTAAGCTGAATGTTCTATGCAAAGTTTTGCAAAGAACAGATTCGGCCACCTAAGGTACGCTTTTTTTTCTAATTATTATTAAATAACTCAATATATATAAGAATTAAAGTAAACGATGAAATATCGAGAAATGGACAATAGTAAATTTTTCCGATAAAAAATTTAAAGAAAACGGTAAATTATTAGATTGAATATATTTAAGCTAAATGCAATTAAAATTAAAGCAAACGATAAATTATAAAATTGAATATTGCATCCTCTACATATAGTTAAAATTAAAGGAAATGATAAATTATTTTTTGAACATATTGAAGCTAAATGTAATTAAAATTGAAGCAAACGATAAAAAATTGAAAAAGCGATCTGGTACGCCAAAAATGCCCCACCTAGAGCAATAGTCCCTTGGGAGGCCAAAAAAGGAAATAAAATACAGCGAATAATTCTCACAAAAAAACCTAATATTTTGAGTATGTTTTAAATTCTTTATTCATATCGCAAAACTCTCTTTAAAAAAACATTGGAATAACTGTTTCCCTTTTGATTGATGGGTAGCTAAAGAAAGAACCAACCAGAGTGGAAGAATGTTGCATGACGTCATCAGTGGAGAAAATTAGGAGGGATTTTCACCATCTCTCAAGGATTTATATCGGAAAACTGCAAAGCTATGAATTTATTATGTGGGTGGGTTTCTGAATAAAGACATAATCCAGAAAATACTGATGACGATCAGCATCTGTGACATTATCTCTTTCTATCTCAAATACCGAAGTAAGCTAGTAAATTTTCTTCTGTATTCAGACATCTTGATTAGAAGGGGAATTTTCTAGTGATAATCATGGGTGTATGCAGATTTTTCCCCTGAGAATGTTCAGATTAGAATTGTCTCTCGATTAGGTTATGGAAGATATATTTGATTTATACGTTTGATATATTAAACATAAAAATATTTTAAAAAAACTGAGGCATTAGTGTTATTGGACCTTTTCATGAGAAAACTCACGATTAAAAAGAAAATGCATGCATTTTAACGTTTCTTGAATTAATGATGTGTTTTTACAGGAAATCAATATTTTTAATATGTAATTTTTTTTCGTCAATTTATTGCTTATGATTGTATCAGAATATTATATCATGATTTTTGTACGAATTGAATTCTAGTTAAAACGTGATTTTTAAACTCAGATCAAAATTAAATGTGTAAGAAATTACACTTGAATATCTGTTTCATTATTTTTAGTAGAAAGGTGGCTTTTTAACAGATAGCATAATTATTCAATAGATCATAATCACGTTTTTTAAATTTATTTTGCTCATGATTCTTGTTCTCGCAATTCAATTTTAAGTATTCTTAAAACTATTTGACAGAAATATTTAATTGATTTCACCTATTTTCACTTTTTTACTTCACAAACTTCGAAATTATTATTACCACTCATATTCAAGCAATTTTTTAACTTCAATTTGAATATTCGTTAACTATACGTTGATTCAATCTAATTATTTTTGAATACGCTGAATAAAATTTTAAATTATTATTTGAATTCGTTTCATTCTTTCTGTTGAAAATTTCAATTTATGATTTTTTTAATAACTTGTCGAGATATCTCAAAATTTGCTTACAAAAGAAAACAGAAGTATATGATTTACACAGTATATTTCTCAGAAATGATCATTAATTATTCAGAGAAATCGTTGATGTAATAAATCTGTAAGCTTTCATACCAACGAAAAATAATTATTTAGTATAGTTCAAAATAATTTTTTAGATTTTTCGCCAAATTATACAAATTATCGAATAATGAGGTAGGATTATAGGAGCCACACCTAATTAGCTATTTTTTTTAAAGTTAATTACTAAAATAAAAAAAACAGCAAGACCAAACCAAAAATTAGAAAAAGAAATTATAGTAATCCAAAAAAAGAACAATTTATGCATATTAATAAAGTATATATTAAGAAATAATTATATACAAATATCTTTACACTCTCTCTCTCACACACACATATATATATGAGTGTATGTGTGTTTATAGACTTTCAATGTATGCACCTTTTAGTGTTACATTTTAGCACAAAATCGAATTACTAAAATTTAACGACAGCGGAAATAATGGTGAATTTTTTTTCTTCCACGTGCATCGTTTAACACGAAATTCTTTTAACAGGAAAAATATTTTGGTCTTTCACTTTCGCTTTAAACATTCTTCACTGCATATTGATGTTTTTAGAATTTAAAATAGTCATAGCTAAAACTGAAAAAATTCACAAAAATCAATTCCACTGTAAGTGCAATCTTTTTTCTCTTTCTGACCAAAATACTCTCATTCTCTCGACCACTTAAAGGTAAGGGTGCCATAAAGAACACTCGTTTTCAAAGTCACTCCCTTCGGAGCTTACGAGATTTCTCGCCCACGAAGCGTTGGATATGGCGCTTGTGCAGACAGGGTGGTTTGGAACATCTTCATTTTCGTTTTCATCACCAAAGGGGTGCCACACCCTCTTAGGGGCACTCCACCCTCCTCATCAGCCAAGCGAGCTCCCTCCACCCCCTTTCCTCCGAAACTTCTGTTGGGGACTCCAGCCTAGGGAATGGCTGGGGAGAATTCTAGTGGAAGAATTATCCCATTCCAGAACGCCCCCTTCAGACCTTACCGAGGTTAAGTTTGCGTGATAAGAGTAGAGTAATGAGATCGTAAATCATCCAATTTAATACCTTTGTCAGCGAGAGATTCGATAAGTGTAACTAACTTGTGAAATTTTTGGTGAAGATAAAAAAAAAAACTTGTTTTTTTTTCTCCTTCTAGCAGATACTTAAAAGAAAATAGATCTTCGTAATTTGTTCTAGATTTCGAAAGATTTTTGTTCAAATAGATAAACTTCCATGACGGACGAGGTGATATGATCCTTTAGGATAATTTTGAATAAGAGAACAACTTTTCGGATGAAACAAGTCACACATCAAAAAGATATCATGCAATTTTAACGTAGCAACAACATGACAGATAGCTGCAGATGAATATTTCTTAAGTTTAAGAGAAATTATTTTGTTATGTTGTTGCTGTTATATTCGTGAATGGTGCAGAGTGTATTTTAGATGATCCCGAAGGTCTGAATGACAGCAGCTGCAGATCAAGTGCCTAAGGGGCGTTAAGAAATTCCTGTGGAGATAAACAAATGGGCGAAGCAATTTAAACTTTAAAAAGGTTCGGGGAAATGGTTGGATAGTTTTAATTATATGTTCTAGTGTCACTGAAGTATTCTACACTTCATTTGTCAATTTCTACTCTTCATTTAGGTTCTTATGTTGATAAGGTGAAATTTCATGTTCTTGAAACGATTTGTTCTGAGTCTTTTTATAGTGGATGTTATTGATCAGGAGTATTTGAGATGTGGAATTAAGGTTAACTTCCCTAATTATATCGTTGTGAAAAAACTAATTATTCGAAGGTTTGCGTATATACTGAAAGATAATTTTTTTTTTATCAACAAACGAATCAAATCTCAGATTAATTCCATTTTCATTCCATTTGAGAAATTATCTCTCTCTCCCTTATCTCATTTTTTTTGCAATATTATTAAAAGAAATAGATAAGAATATCATTAATTACTAGAATATCGTAACATATATACGATTATAAAAATATCATAATATATATATATATACTGATATTTCATTGCAACCTCAATAAAAGATTTATAGAATAATTAAAAATATTTTTACATTATTTTTTAGGGAAGTAGTTAAACTGTTACAGAATTTTCTTTGTCTTATTCGTTATTATAAAAATATATTTGACAAAAGATGATTCTATTTTAAATTTTAAGGGCGTAAATGCCAATGGAGAGATATGCGATCACACAGATTTTAATATATATATATATATTGTCGAGGCATTAAATAATTATGAAGTGTAGAGACTAATTCAATGTGTTTTTCCTGGAGAAATCTTAAATTTACCTTTCAATAAAGTGAATTTTTTCTTGATTTATATATACATTTATAAATAAATAAAAACTAGGAAAGGACAAAGGATAACGAAGTATTACTGCACATAATATTCTAAGCTGCAACTAATTACATGATAAGTTGCAACTTCATTTAGAACAGTAAATAATGATTTCATGAGCACAGATTTGGTTGAAAGTAATTTAGAAAAGAATTCTATCAATCTTAAAGCTTTTACACTAAGATAAAACTTTTCATTCTTTTGCAATTTCCATGTCATACATAACCTACTACAAATCTATCATTACTTTTTCCGGGATGTTATTATCTGTAACGAAGCTTTTAACGCTTCAGTTATCACATCTAATTTGTTTTAACATTCCATTCTCAAGCAACGAGAAATTATTTCCGAGAAAAAAAAAGATGCTCTGAAAAAAAACCACAAGCTTAATAACTTGGGAGATCATTCTCAGAAATACCAGAGTGGCTGTGGAAATTCTGAATGAATGCGTATACGCAATCAAAATCGAGCTTAATTCATACAGCCACAGTTTCAATGAATTACCTTCCCCTTACGCTCACCTGTAGGTTAGGTAAAAAAAAAAAAGGATGAAAAGATAGTAAGGAGCAAGAGGTATTTAGCGAGGTTGCAATGATACAAGGAACGCCAATTTGGCGAAATTTTACCTGTGCTTTCCATTAGCTACCATTCATAAAACTGTGCGATCGTTTTCGCAGCTGGCCTCAGAGGTTGAAAACCTTTTTAAAGCTGTCTTTGGGTAATATTATTAAAGAACACTGAAAACTCTGAAAAATTTATTCAGAGTTATAAATTTCTCCCAGAGTTTCTTGACTTTTCAAAGGTCCTTCTTGTAGAACTTTGCAGATTAAACTCTTTTATATTCTCCATACTGAGAGTTATTTCAATCTATGGCTTCCTGAAACCAAACAAATCAACTTTAATAGTTGTAATTTACAAAGATATGTATATAAGAATCAATTAATATGTAGAATAAATTTTATCCAGTTATATCGGTTATTACCAAGTAATATTTAAAATTTTACGATATTCCTATGTATGTCCAAAATACAGCGCCTTTACAACAAGTGGTTTTGAATCAGATTTTAGTTTTTTTAGGCATATTACAAATCCAAAAATAAGGCCCTAGAAAATATTTTCGTCGAAAAACCGATTCTTTATTTTTTCCCCCCTACCTCTTTTAATCTTTAATTATCTTCGAAAGTAATATGTTAAGGAAAAATACATATGTTTGTCTTCTGAATCGAAACTTGACAGATTAATTCCAAAGAAAACGATACGAATTTAAATTATATCGAATGACAATTATGATTATTCTTTTAGAAGTTATTATCATTAATAGTCATTTTCTCTTTAAAATATTGAAATTACTTAATAAATTTTATTTTATTGTAATAAATTTCATAGAAAGACATTAAATATTTATCTTACGGTAAATTAAAATATTAAAATGGTTTTCTTTGTGTTGTTAAATGGATACTTTATTTTACGAATAATTTGAATGGATACTTTATTTTACGAATTGAATATTTATAAGCTTTATATTTCATATTATATACATTTCAGAGATATGTTTTAGTAAAAGAATGATATTTTTCTTATAAGCATGTCTAATATGTGCCAAAGAAGTTAATAGTCGATATTAGAATCAAAGGGTCTATTTTTTCAAAGCTCTATTCAAAGATATTCTCTATTATAATCATTCTGCAGATAAAAATTTTGATTTTTTTTCATTATTTTTTCATTGAATTTCAAAATTATTTTTGTTTAACTTCATGACTGTATCATCGTTCTTTTCTGCAAACAAAACAACAACGAAAAAAAACCTTCTTTTTGTTTTATAGAAAAGCTTTATGCTCGTGTTACAACGATTGATGAAAATATTTCGAGTGATAAACCACAATTTATGGCAACCCTAGCCCACCGTCCCGCATGCTTGGACCCTCTGGCGCCATGTGGCGCTACGTCCAGTTATGAGTTCCGTGATCGCTGAGCAATAGCTCTTTCATCATTATTCGTAATACCCCACTCTACATCAATGTTTGTTTGTTTAAAGGGACAGATAATATCAGGGAGTCCCCCCTTTGTCAGCACTGGACCCGCCCCTTGACAAATGGTAGGAACAACGACTGCTGCTGATCTCGCCAGACGACTTTTTTTTTTTCACGCGAGTTTTTTATTTTCTTTTTTATTTTTGGAGAGATGGGAGAGGTAGAACAGGTAAGAGATGGAACATAAAAAAAAACTTCGTTGAAGGTCCAGACTTGAGGTAGAGAAAAACGTTCAGCAGTTTATTTCTTTGCTTCTTTTTTTTATTATTATTCTTTTCGTTACTGAGTCAGCCTTCTTCTTGGAAGGAATTTTTCCTTCTTTTGATTGATTCGATCACGGATTGTTAAGGTAGTGATTGCAGTGGGTGTTGTTCCTTTTTTTTTTCACGGATCTTCTTCGATTCTGGCCCTTCAATGGAATTACTAATCAGATATTTCTTATGAAGAATATATATATATATATATTTATTTAAATCCGATTCTTTTTTTGCACGGTAGATACGTTCCTCAAAAAACCGTGCAAAAAAAATTCGTGTAAAAAATACATGCGACGTGTAGTAAATTTGGGGATTGTTCCACAACTTAAAAAATCTTGAAAAATGGAAAAACTAAATATTTTCCAAAAATACTGTACAAAGAAAGGTAATAATAAAATCCACGTTACATATTTATAAAACAAAACCAATTCATTTTTATTACAAAAAAAGTAAAATTAGTGTACACTGAAAATTCAATCTATAGGCACAATACAACACATAAAAATTCAAATTATGAATGAAATTAGTAAGTAACATCTATTCGTCGCTATTTGATTACAAGCGTGCACGTTTATTACGAACAGGATCAAAAATGCTATCATCAGTAGATGTGTCAGATATGTCTAGCACTACTGTCGGCTTTGATTCAAATGAAGAGTTTCGTTCGTTATTAACGCCCTCTGCTGGGTTTTTTGTTGTTACGAAGACCGTTATTAGCGGCTAATTTCTTGCGTTCCTTAGTTGCTTATATAATTCATGAAATCCTGCAACACAAAACTTAAGATTTCGCGGAAATTTTAATGCACGCTCTGATCATGAGTAAGAAGATGTTCCATACTTATAGCAAATTTCTAGACCTCGTGAATTAAAACAGCTGTTAATATTCGAACTTCATCTTTGACTTCGTCATTATCATATACTGTCATAAATTCGATTAAATCGTCCTCATCCAAAGGGCTTTCTAGCATCAATTCTTTGTTGTCAGACGTTTGCATGTTGTTAAAATCTTCTCCACCAATTGCATTTGATAAAGCTTTAATTTCAGAACTCGGAGCTGATTTTTGTACTACGAAACTTCCACTTTTGGCGCATGCTGACAAAAACATTTTCCAGCAAGCATTTAAAGTCTATTGGCGCAACTGTTAGAAGATAAAAGAAAGCATGTGTAATACAATTCATAATTATAAGCTTTCTCTATGCTTCCACAACAGTGAAACTTCTTTCTACAACTGAGTCTAAAATTTATTTAAATGTTTGCTTTATGTAGTTTATTTTAAAAGCTGGTATAATACTCCAATCGAGTGGCTGAATCAAAGATGTTGTAGAAGGCGGTAAAAACAGCTTTTGAATAACTGGAAAATTTTGGAGATGGGGGGGGGGGAATCATGTTAACAAAATTTCGTATAAAAAGGAACATTAATGAACCATGTTATTTTAAAATCGTGTAAAAAAAGACCCTTTAAAAAAAGCGTAGTTTGTATATATATTTCCATTCACTGAATATATATATATATTTATATATCCTATACTTTCGTATTTTTAAGTGTAATTGAGTTTGTTTCCTATGTTCATCATCTGTCTTTTGAATTTCTGTTTGCTACGATCTTCTCAGAATGTAACTCAGATGTGATTATAAGATCAGTAATAACAGGTATAAGTAAATTTTTGGTTCATTTTCAAAAATATTTCTTAATTTGATTTTCGGTTAGTCCTTTGACTACTTGTATGTTTTCTTTTGTTTAAAATATTTTAAAAATGTTTTGTGTTTATAAAATTTACTTTTTATGCTCATGTTTCTATATATATATATATATATATATATATATATATATATTCATTTTCAGTTATGCAGTTTCATACTGAATTACAAATTATAGTTTCCAGAAATTAAAAGAAGTGACTAAGACTAAAAAGCTTTAAGCACTACAGATTCAACTGAAAAATCAATAAAATATCTATAAAACCCAAATCAATCATTTTATAAGTGAGAGAGAGAGAGTATTATCCTAATTTAAAACTTTCAAAATATTATAATGAGTAAAAAATCGTTAATATACTGCGAAATACAAATTATATATACCAATTTGAATTCAAAACAAATATGAACTCTTAATTAAAAATTACATTAACTTTACACAAAAAATAAATCAAATCTCAAGAGGAAAGAACAACGGAAAAGCAACAATGGAGATAATGTAATTTAAATACTATGCAAGTCTTTGGACCGAAAGAAAGTATCTTTAAGGTAGTTTATCGGATGCAACAATCACAACTTCAGTACTTAAGTTATCATTAATGATATAGACCAAAAATAATCAAAACTCCATAAAAGAACAGAAATTTAACATAAGAAAAGGAAACAAACACATTTAAATCAAAGTAAAATAAACAGAAAATTAAAAGGAATCTATTCCCATTAATACACACTTGAAAAATATTTTTAATATTAAAAAAGCTTTAGTTTTTTACGTTCACAAGTAATTAGTTGTGTAAAACTCTTTCCAATACAGTGCGAAATATTACAATGCTTGTATCGGAAAAACTCTGTTAATTGACTGACTGGTTGAACAAAAAGTAAAGATATTTACTAAAAAAATACTTATCCTAACAAATTAAATTATTTAAAAACCTATACCAAGTAATCAATGTACAATTAATAATTTTTGCAGTAATTAAACCTTCTAAAAACGGTAATTCTTAGACTATTATACACACACACACATATATATATTATATATATATATATATATATGTGTGTGTGTGTGTGTGTTTGATAAATGGTCTTTTAAGTTCCGTAACATTTATTTGTTACACCTACGAATTTTTAAAGATTATTTTCTTATCGGAAATCTATGAAAAGCTATGAATGTATGAAAGCAAAGTGGGTTTAGAAAGTGGATTGTACAAACATTCAGTGCAAATTCAACAAAATTAAGTACACCATTTATCGACAGTGATAAATGATAAACTGTGCAATATTGTCTAAATGAAAAATGCAATATAACAAATTTAAGCGTATTTCTATTGTTCACAAATTACACGTCTTTATCTGCAATAAATATGATTCATTCACAATTTGCTCATTATAAAGATTATTTTCTGCGAGTATGTTTTGGTTTATTTCATTTTTTGCTATTCTCCAGTTTTCCAGGATTTTCGATAACCCGAATCGGCTGTGGTCTCTATTAATACGATTTAATGAAGTCTGGCTGTATACATACATTTGCACGCACACACATACGCATATATATATATATATATATATATATATATATAAGTATCCTTGGTAGACAAATGAAATAAATGTTTTTTTTTTTAAATTTTAGCTATTCAAATGTATCATAAATCTTAACGATATTACCGAATTTAATGTTTCTTTAATTATTATTTTACTAATATTTAAGATTTCTAACTTTCATTCCCTTCTTCTATAAAGTAATTAGTTCTTTTTAGGGAACTCTATTGACGTACAATTTTTAAAATCGTATCGATCACGTAAAAAAAGTTAATTTTGACTTTTATTTCCTATTTTTTTTATCAAATGCTCAAATTAAAAGACAGGGATATTGACCGTGGTAATTATGAATGTCTAGAAATGTTTAAATGAGAATTACATGCATAAAAAATAAGATATGAAAATGTTGCATACTTTTGCTGCACTTTTTAAGAATTTGAGAATTTTTATTTTTTTTATAAACAGAAAAGAAAAAAAAAATTCTATTCGAAAATAAAATGTAAGTTAAACAGCTATAATTAGCCAAAATGTTTTTTTTTTTTAAAAAAAAATAATAATTATTATTATAGTTATACTCGTATAATGTTTAAGGATAATGGATGAAGTGTTTTGTGATATATATAGTGGAAATTTTTTAAATAATTTTTAAATCTTTTTAAATTATTCTTTCAACAAAAAAAAATTTATGCAATTTTGAAAATGTGGAGAAGATTTTCAAGTCTATTATTTTAAATAACAATGACTTTGATATTTCGTGATCAATAATGGTAAAATATATGAGTTTTCCACATACTTTAATCGGAAACCAGAATTCATATGATTGTTTAGAAAATAGATCAATTGAGAATTTAATGTTGCTTTCATTCGAAATCAATACTTTTGTACAAAAATGCTTTGTGTTACAACCAAAGAAAGAAGCTTTCTTTTAAAATGCTTAGTATAAAAATTTCTGAAGCAAATGAGATTTTTTTCTTGTACTCATTTCAAAACTTTTGATTTTTATAAAAATAAAATGGAAAACTGTGGTAATTTATGTGTATACTTGTATATATTTCCTTTTTCTCCCATTTGCATGGTGTAGAAATCTTTCTCGTGATATATGAATTTTTCGGTAATAAAAACAGCAAAATGCTTTCATTTTACTGTTTTTATTGTACATAAACTATGTGTTTGTAAATAACCATAGTTGTAAATAAACTATGTGTTTTTTGTACTGGCTTTAATGGCATCTCCACATCAAATGATGTTCCGAATTTATTCGAAATAGAAAGAGTTAAAAATACATTTCCTTCAATAAACCATGAGAACGTGAATCACCATTTAATATATTTTAAAGCCCGAAAACGTTCTAATAAAGCAATATGAAGCGGAAAAAAAGAAACTATTTTAATGTTTATTTGCATTCAATTGATTACTTCAGGTTTCTTCGTTTCCATTATGTTGCACTTGACTCAAAAGAGATTACTTAAAAATAAAGTAATAAATTCTTAATTGAAATATGCATGAATCATAAATTAAAAAAAAAAAGAATTACTTTCGATTGCGTTAAAAATGTGAATAAAGAACTTTTCCATGAAATAACGTTTTCCTTACAAATATTTATAACACCTCACCATATAAACATAATTATAATATGTCACTACATAAACATTTTTCTCTATCAACGAAACAATTTACTTGAATGCATTCAATAAAATTAAATCACGGCAAGAAAATATTTCCGACACCCTAGCTAACTTAAGTTTCTTTCAAAATGAAAGACAAAATTTTTTTAAAAAACAGGTGGGAGGAATTAAAGAAAAAACCGTTATACGCATAAATGATGAAGTGGTGTGCATCTTCAAGTTTTTCACTGTTCTGAAACAATATGAGAAAAACTGTCGAATAAACAACAAAAAACCAAATGGCTCCAACACTTCCTAAGCACTATTCATCATCCAGCAAAAGAAAAAAAAAAGCAATCTCAAGACATGTGGCACTCAATCTACCTCGTGTATCCCATATCACAGAGTGCGAACAAAAGGTCTCGGTTCTATCAACGAAATGTTCCATACTCTGCCTCCTGCGTATAAATCTCCCATTAACCGTGAAAAATAACCGTAGTTAAGTAAAGCACTGAATAGGATTCTAAACACAGGATACCCGATCCCATCTTTTAGGCAGCCACGTGATTGAGTACTTGCCATGAAATCATCCCCTCCCTTCGATTTTTTTATGCCCTCCACCCTTTGGCATGGTAAGCCGGACACTCGGAAATGAGAGTGGCACGTTCCTTCCATCAGCACTGGCCACTTTGATGCGGTGGTAATTCTTAGACAATGGTATGGTTGGGTTGGCTTGATGAGAATGCCTAAGTGTGATGTCCCGAGCGGATTGCAATATCCGCCCTTTAGTGTAATGCTTGAGTTTGATTGCTATGGTGATGTCATTGTGTTTCGTAGCTTCTTTTTCTTTTCTCTCTTCTTTTTTTTTTTTATTGACGTGTGTCCTTCCTTGATCGCTGTTTTTGCCGGCGGTGTTTCTACGGCTGAATGTGGTCATTTTAAACTTAAGCTCCCAACCGTTTTTGACCTACCAACCCTTTCTTAGAAAAAAAATTTTTTTTTAATAAAATTTTATTATTAGTATTGTGAGGGCAGTGTTTGGTGTGACACTCATTTTTCAATAATTGGTCCCATATTTTGGTGCCAGTGGAAAACATGCCACATAGCAACATGTCTTCTGAAGCCATAATTTCGTTATGACTTGTGTAAACTTGTATACACTTGGTCGATCCACAGCGTAAACACATTCACTACGGTGTTCCGTATAATGTTCAGCTCATATTGCGACATGTTCATGCAGCAAACAAAAAGGTGTTTGGGAACAAAGCCAATATCTACTTTTAATACGAACTAATCTTGCTTCAAAGACATTTAAAATCATCTGTTGAAATAAGCATTCGATAATTTTTAGTATTGATCAAGCTTTTCAGCTCGGTCTTGTAAGTATTGCTCAGGAGGAGCGTTACAGTTAAACCTCAGCGCCCCCTAATTTTATTATGGATCATAAACACAGAACTTTTCAACGCCCATTTGTAGATGGTATCGACCCCTTTGGAAACTACTAATTTAAAGTATGCAGGATCCGAATGTTATTGGAATCTCTAAATCTCTTGATACAAATGGTTTCCTCTTTGTGAATAATATTTTGAACTAAATTTCCTTGATCACATACGTCTAGAATTGCAATATATCAACTTGTAAAAATGCATGATTTTGACAACAATATTTCTTAATAAAGATAATTGCAATGATTTAATTTAATTTAAATATCAGACACACCCATGTTTAATATTTTTTGTCGAGTTTAAAATAACTGTTTTAAATAAAAACTATGGTTTTAAACTATGTTTAAAAACTATGTTTTAAATAACATAAGAATTCAATAAGTCTTCTGCCAATTGTTTTGAATGGTGCACATTTTATTAAATTCTTGTTCCAAACCCCTAAAATAAAGAGTGAAAAAGTGCATATTCGTCATGTGATGCTTTAGGATTTTAAACCAGGAAAATAGTGCTAATAGTGTTTCACCGTGTATGCTGTGTATATGGTGAAGGACCAATGACCGATAGGGCAGAAAGAAATTAATTTGGCTTCTGGTGGTACAACCTTAAAATACGAATCGAGGGCGGGCGCCCATCTGACTTTTACAACAGCCTTTTAAAGGCATTATTGGTGCAAAATCCTCGTCAGTAAACAAGAAATATAACAGAAAGTTTGAATGCATCACAATTAACTGTTAGTTGCCCTTTGGAGATATAATTGAAAACCAGCAATTATAAGTTTTGTTACATCACAATCTCAGTGAACGGATTGGAGAAAATCGCATGTCAATTACCACATATCTGCTCTCACAAGTGAAAAACTGGTCTTTTTTGACAGAGGTTTACAGGCAATGAAAAATGGGTGGCCCATGACAATAACGTCCTCAAAAGACAGTGGCTCGATAAAGATCAAACACCCCTGCAAGATTTGAAAGCAAACATTCATGGAAAAATTATTTCGTTGTGTGTAAGGGGAGGGCTGTTAAGGTATAGTTCATAACGAGATTTTGAAGTCGAGTTTCATGATTACCGAGAATACATGCTTTCAGAAGCAGCAAAGAGTGAAAGAGAAATTCCATGAAAAGCATCCAGCCTTCGTCAATACCAAAAATATCATACTTTTAGTGAATTAGGAAAAAAATGTTTGAGTTTGGATGGTCTGCTTTACCACACCCATCTTACTCTCCGAACCTTGCTCCGACAGACTACCACCTCTTCTATTGTTCCAAAACTTTTTGAATGGAAAAATCTCAATTCTTCTAAAAAGCAACTCAATCTAGCTATTAAAATTTCTTCACGTGTAAACCAACCACGTTTACCTAGATAGGTATTGATAAGCTGCTAGGGAGATGGGGGAAGATCTTACATAATAACGATAAAATGTAATGAATTAATATAATTTTCTTCTTTAATGAAAGTACGAAAGCTGATTAAAAAAGCGGAAGTCATGTATTACTCGATCCAATACATAAATAAGTATAATTTTTTTTAAAAAAAATTTCATAAATATCGGCGTAGCTTAAGATTTATTCCAAAAGATCACAAAAAGTGAATTTTGTACGATATAAAAATATTTTTTTCTAGTAAAACATTTATTACTTTCAGTTTCTTAGGTAATTTAAATAATCTGATTTATATTAATTCGGATATGATGCACGTTTTCATCAATGATGCAAAATGCTTAAATTAAGCACTTTAAAACATTCTTGCTATATCTAACGTCAAATGAATCCCTCTTTGCATATATTTTTATATATATATATACATTTAGAGTTTTGTAAACAGCAGTTGCTCATAAATGAGACAAAAAACAAGCTAAAAACCTATTATTAGCCAACCAAGGGACTTTTATTTTATTTTGATCACTTTTGGAGTACCAGATCACTTTTCAATTTTTTATCCTTTGCTTCAATCTTAATTAAAATTAGTTTTATTCAATTTAATAATTTATCGTTTGCCTTTATTTTAATTACATGTAGCTACCTATTAAATATATTCAATCTAATAATTTATTGTTTCTTTTATTTTTTTTATCGGAAAAGTTTACTATTGTCCATTTCTCGATATTTCATCGTTTATTTTAATTCTTATATTTAATTGAGTAATTTAATAATAATTATAAAGAAAAGCGTACCTTGGGTGGCTAAATCTGTTATTTGCAAAACTTTGCATAGAACTTTTCTTTCTTTTTTTTTTTTTTTTTTTTTGAAAATTTTACATTATTTAATTTTTTTGATTTAAATTCACCCATTTCCCCTATAAATCCCCTTTAGAAGCATGCAATCAAATACAGATTTTCACAATAGAAGGTTTTTGTAAAAATATTTTAAATCTATGCGAAAAGAATCCATAGAAAGAAAAAGGCTATGCAAAATACTGTACGACACTAATTAAATTATGTATAACAAGCTTAATGTATTTAACAAAAAGAAAATTTCACAGAACTCATCAAACTTTCACATTGGAATTTCACACCTAATGTTATTAAGATTTTATAAATTTATTAGTGGGCTAAGTCCAGGGCTAGTTTAAAGTACATCGTTTCCTTTGAAATTAATTAGTTTTTAATTATAATTTTAAGTAAAAAAATATTTAAATAAAAAAAGAAGGTAAAGAAAATTTAATTTATCATCACACACACACGCACACATATATACACATAAACGATTATAATTTTGAAAAATTTTTCTTCTAAGTAAAAAGAAAAGTAATTTCCTTTAATATGTAAAAAAATAAGTAAGCAGTTGCATAAAATATGTCTTTTTTTTTTTACCGTTCATCAATAAATATTAGTTCGGTTTTATTAATCAAATCACGGAAGCATGCGGTTATGTAGTAACCAGCCTTGTAGCTCTGAATCATACGCAATCGGAGAGTCGAAACACACAGGTAAAAATTAGTACAATTCCACGCATCTTATATTAATAAATTAAATTAGCAATTCAAAAACCGCAGTTTCGTAATCATTGTTTGTCTCAAAACTATATAACCTCGTTCCCACCGTAAGGGCGTCCACTAAAATATAACACTGTAATAAATCAACTCTAGTAAATATAATGCGTACATTCTCTATCTGAATTTGATCTGAAAAAAGGCTCTACCTGGATTAATCCACGAGTGTAATATTCTACAATGAATCGTCTGGGACCTCAACTGGTGTGGAAAAACTGATAACCCTTTCATTCATTCATCAAATTCGTAACGAGAATCACGTGATTTTATAAGAGTAGTGGGCGTGGATACTAAATGATCGGGTAGCGTTCTTGCTCTTGAGCAAAAAAAAAAAAAAAAGTTGTTTTACATTTTTTTTTTGTTTTTTTTTTTTTTTTTTAGCTCTGAAGATAAAAAAAAAATCAAAGGGTGTGAAGTGAAAAGAGTTTTTTTCCCCCTTTTTCCACCTCACCTTATTCTTTCGTATAAGTCTTAGTAATTTTTAATGCACATAATTACAGTCTCAACAACCATTTGAGAGCTGTAATTTTAGATCCTTTGCACGAGACAGTTATTTTAGAGGAAGAAAAAAAGAAACTTCTTTTTGACCACCATCGGGATTTTCTTGAAATTCTTTTTTTTTTTTTTTTTTTTATCTGAAATGATCCGAAAAAGTAACAGATTTTCCCCTTCTCCAAGATAAAAAAAAATGATTTAACTCTGATACATTGTTCATTTCAAGATTTCGTGTTTTGTTTCGTGCATGTAAATAAAAAAAAAAAATCTTTTTGTGAAAACTTATCTGAATTTTTCCAATATGTTTTAAAAGGCACTCGCTATTTTGATTTAATTATTACTATTTTTTTTTTTTAAAAAAAATAATATATTAATATATATTATACACGATTAAGCTTGTTTTAATACCTTAATAATGACTAAAAACGATTTCTTTCTATTTTACTTTATTCCTGAATTACAGTAAAAATATTATAAAAGAGTTCTTTATTTACATTGCTAGTTTTTGCGACAAAATATTTCACACAAGAAAAAATATCTCACGCTGTTACTAAAATTGTGATTCGAAATTAAAAGAAATCAAATCATTAAGTAATATATTCTTAGAATTCAAAAATAATAAGGAAATAATTTCTTTAATAAAAATAAATTAGAGCAATTTAGTTTATTTCGGGAAAAGAAAAACACGTTCAGAACTGAATTATGATAGTTTTATAATATCGCTTGCTTATTTATTTGTTTTTAGAGAAGTTTAAGATATAATGAAATTAGATGATGTAGATAAAAAAAAAAAAGAAAGATAACAATGCTTGTTATTAAAAAAAATAACAGATTAACGCTCATACTGCACCACTTTATTCGACTTTTAGAACAACTATCAAAAATACGTGATTTCCAAAATAACAAATTTTTAATTGCCATCCAACAAAAGAATAATGTAACGTTATTAATTTTCAACAAGTATCATTTGGATCATACACAATCGATTAAACATGAAAATCTGTTTAAAACAAAAATCGTCTGCTTCATTCACAAATGATTAAACATATGAAAATCAATTTAAGATAAATATCGTCTGCTACATAAATCATCATACAATATGGCATCTGTTATGAATTAATTTTGAAGAGATTTAAAAGAAGATTTGGATTTTATATGTCATTTAAACATTAATATTTTTTAAAGATATTCAAATATATCAACAACTTTTCGGACAGTTCATTGATGGGGGAAAAAATTAAATGAAAAAAAAAATTGCATCACAAAATAAATAGCTAATTAGAAATATTAAAAAAAAAATTTTATTAGTTTTTTAAAAAGAAATTGAATAATTATACTTGTAGAGAATTATTAAAAATATTTTTCATTACGATTTCATTGCGTCATGCTTATATAATAAAGGAGACATCCTTTAAAATATGCTAATATTAATATTTTATCATGGTATTAGAAACATTTGATAATGCTTTCATAACAGCAGTTAAATTTGTAAATTAGTGATTCTCAGTCTATGGGGCACAACTCCTCGGGAATAGGAAATACGAAGATAATACGAAGGGTATATTTATATAAATTAAAAATTTTCCATAAAAAATATTAAAGTTCCTATAATCATTGGATGCAGAAAGCGATTAAAATTGGTACAGGAAATTGTATTCCTAAGTCTTAAAGTTTGCGAACCAATGTTTTAAATACTCGTAATTCAACATAAAAAAATTAAGAATGAAATAAACCTTATTTCGTGTGGTATATGTTTCGACATTTTTCCAACCCTGAAATGTCTCATGTGCTTCTTTCTCCGCCCCTCACCCCAACTAAGGAAGGAAAAAAAAAAGAAAGAAAGAACCGCAATTCTTTTCAATCGCTAGTGAAATGGAAAATTGGATAAAGAAAGGAAAAATTAAAAGAACAAAAGCAAAAAGAAACCCTATTTTCGAAGGTTGTCAGAGCGATTGAAGAAAAACGGACGAAAATTCCTAGTGGTACCCTCACCCAAACGTATTAAAACCCCACTTGCAGTAGCACAGACACAGTTACGGTACTATAAATCTTTCCCCCCTTTCTCCCTAAAGCTTGCACTTTACCCGCTTGCCATGAACACACAAATCCTGTCAAATTCCTGATATTCGCGTTCATCATAGAAATTGATTTCCGTTGAAGCGGCTGGGATTTGGCAGCGCGTATTGTGGGACATCAGTAACACTTGAAAGGATTTTCTTCATTGTTATGTTTAAATCACTAGTTCGATTTGCAGTATACTGAAAAATTAGGAACAGGCTGCAATGCAAACAAATTTTTTTCGTATCGTGAAAGGTAATTGTTATGTTTAAATCTCAATCTCAATCGCCGTATGGTGAAAAATGAGGAATATAATGCAATACAAACAAATTATTATTCGCATCAATAAAGCACATTGTTGAGTTCAAGCGTTCGCATCATACAAGCACACTGTTATATTATGTTTAAATCACTAGTTTCAGTTGCAGTAAGCTGAAAAATTAGAATTATAATATAATGCACAAGCAAATTGTATCATAAATGGTTCTTCTTATGTGCAAATCACTAGTTTACTTTACTGTACACTGGAAAATTAGGATTATAATACAATAAAAGCAAATCATATCATAAAAAGTCATTGTTATTTGTAAATCATTCGTTCGCATTATAGTACTCTGAAAAATTAGAATTATTATGCAATGGTAACAAATGGCATCCTAAAAAGTCATTGTTGTGTTTAAATCTCTGTTCGAATTTCAATATGCTGGAACAGTGACGGCAATTGGAGGAGTCGATCCCTCCCCCTACTTTTTTGGGAGAGAGCTAAATTTTTATTCCAGTTGAGCCGCCTGAAATAAGAACTATGATCGAAACATATGTATTAAGTACTGTTATCTTATAATCTAATTATCTTCCATGATGGAGAGTTTCGCTGCAGATGTAGCAGGTGCTGCGAGAAAGAGTAGCCAATGTGGGTGAATATTAGAAAATTTACGCCAGGAGAAAACAAAGTCAACTTTAAGGGGTAACATGAATGAGAAACTTATTTTACATTGTATATCTTTCACTGTAATATAATCGACTATATTGCTTTGAACTCCTCGTTAAATTTTAATGAGTGAACAAGTAATCTAACAAAGGTTTTATTTATTTTAACATATTTTGAAGTATTATAGGGTATGAAACAAAATTCCTGAGTAAACTCACTGACTGGAATTTTAGTGTTTATTTTACACAAGCCAAACTTTTATAATGAAATTATCACTGATCTAAGATGATTTAAATACATGTATAATAACATCTGTTAATATATATGTTATTTTAATACATAACAATTTGATTGTGATACATGTGTACTATTGTTTCTATAATGAAAATTGTATAATTTTAAACACGATTACGTATAAGTAAAGTAGGTTTAAAAAGTCAACTTTCAATGTTCAAATTCACTTAGGAAATGTCGAAAACTTATCATTTTGTAGCTAAATTTTAAAATTGTGTGTGTGCATCTTTACCCTCTTCCCCAGTTATTTTTTCTCGTCTAAATATTTCGCCTCCTTTCCATTCCTGATTCCCCATCTCCACCACAGTACTGAAAAATGAGGAAAATACAAATGCCGATAAAATGTATTATAAAAGGTTACGGGCTGTAAAAGTATTCTAGGTGATAAGTCACAATTTAAATTTTTAACAATTGATATTAGGTTTATAAAAAAATAAAATTTTCAATTTTATGTAATTCATTAATTACATATTTAGATTTTTGTTACATTACGTTAAAGGTAATATTATAATAATAACTTAAGTTTATTATTATTGCACCCTTATTTCCAATTTGTACAGAAATTGCTATTTATATTAAAACATTAAATTTAAAGACAAAGAAAACTTTTTGTAATATTACGTAAAATTACGGCTAATAGAGAAACTGTACTCTTAGTAGTATATTAATTTTAAAAAAAGTATTTTTAGTTTTACTCATTTCTTGTGATGCATAACATCAGAGATTTAATGTTATAGAAATTCTTAAAAATATCTGGATTTCGAAAGTAAAAAAAAGAACAGAAAAAGAAAGGTAAAAAGAACCGGATATAAAAAGATATGAATAATTTACACACACAACCTAAAATTTATTACTTTATTTTCTTAAAATAAAAATAATGAATCGTATTAAGCTTCACAAGAATGATAAATATTTGATTGCACATCGTCAAATACATACATAAAATTCTCTGCAGTAAAGGAATTTTGAGACCAAGAGTGTGTATGAATATTAGAAAGTTATAGGTTCTTAGGCTTAGGAAACAGTCCATTTTTTTTCCAAATCCATATGATAATAATAAGTATTTTAGTAAAAATATTAGAATCCTACAAAAAATTATGCTACTTTGTTTTTTTGAAAACATTCTTGAACTTGGGCTTAAGTTATTCTCAAATTAATATCTTTATCAGATCATATTACCTACTGAAAATAGATTAATATGTAAAGATTTATTAATTTTCTTTTCATTTTACGGTAACAATCACATTCAACTTACGATAAATTTAATTTATCGTTTGGTTTAATTTTAATATTTGAACAGAATATTTTTGTTTGCTTTAATAGTTTATCGTTTGCTTTAATTTTTAATATCCGAACAGAATATTAATATCTACTTTAAGAATTTATCGTTTGCTGTTTTTTTTTTTTCCCCATATCGAACATAATATTAATATCTACTTTAATGTTTTCTCGTCTGATTTAATTTTAATATTTCACTTGATAATTTGATTTTTATCGTATAATCATTAACTTTAATTCCTTCTTTCTTTCTTTTTGTCTAAACTTTACATGGTTATATTTGTGCTTGGAAACTTATATGTTTTGTTTTTTACGATAAGATGGCGCGATGGAAAAAACAAAAGTAAGATTCGCGGAAATAGTCAATTAACTTAGAAAATTGAAGTCAATCATTCTCAAGACAGGGTTACTTTCATGGACAGTGGTATACTTGTAATCAAATTTATAAAGCTAACAGAAAGCTTTTTAGAATTCAAATTGTAAAGCTCGTTATTATTTTTTTCTCCTTCCGGTCTCAATATGTAAAAGTCATTTATCAACACAGTTAAATGAATGGCGATTCACACACTAATGATTACCAAGTTATTTATTCCGATTTATAAATAATCGATATTTAATTCCTAACCTATTTTATCTCTAGAAATTAATCCCTATATACGTCTGCCTTAACGTTTTAAGTAATACATTAATCTTAGTCTCATTGAACAAATCAGGTGCGCGTCTTTTTAGTAATTGAAGTTGAGAGTTCGAGTCATTGGCCCGTTCGTATCTCCTATCTGGATTCTTTT
The DNA here is from genome assembly GCA_019974015.1 of Nephila pilipes. Lineage (NCBI taxonomy): Eukaryota > Metazoa > Arthropoda > Arachnida > Araneae > Nephilidae > Nephila > Nephila pilipes. Next base: position 838,690 of record BMAW01086093.1, read on the forward strand.
CAAAGCTTCATATTCAACGTAGGTCTGTTACATATTACGAAAACTTCCTGTGAGGGGGGGGGGGGCGTGAAATCAGTCCAACACGGAGGATGACCAAAAATGACGATTTATTCTCAAATCATCAGGACAACACACAGATTGCAGAGCTTGGACAGTAACGACACAAACAGGAAACACAGGACTTCACAGAATAGTGACACAAGTACAGGAATAAGACAACAAAGTAATGATAGTCACAATTGTATCAGCAACGTTCAGCTCACCAGCTTACTAGTTTTCACTAAGGACAACCTCTGCTGTAATATTCTGCATTTACGGGCAGGCTCCAACAATTCTCGACAAATGCACACTGTTTTCCCTCAAATTTCCCCGGCACGCTCCATTTCCAAGTGTAGACAACTTCAAGTCGACTGCCTGATCGATCTCTGCAACAGAGACCCCAAAGACAGACTTCGACTGAGACCTCTCTGTCTCTTGGTGTTCTTTTAACTCTTCCGGCCAGGTATGACGTCACATGGAAAAATTCAGGAAAATTTTGCAACTTTCTTCCCCGTAGATATTTCACCTAGATTCTAGCACCTTCGGGAACTTTCTATTTGTCGCCAAAGTTTCCAGGTTTCTCGCCAAGCCACTAAAATGGTCGCCAAGGCAAAGGAGTTATTGTTTGGCTGACTGGTGACATCTCTGTTCGTGTTTCTTTTCCTTCCCAAAAGAACAGTTGCAGGGAAGCGTCATCTCATATTCGTAACGATATGTTTCACTCCATAAATTCGGTCCATTATGTCACTGACTGGACTACCAACCTCGTATTAAGCGTTTCACTACTTTTTAGGCTTTTCCACAATTCTGTTCATTGTTCATCACTAATTCTAATATAATATACGCAAATAGCTTTTCATTTTTAGGAGAAATTTTCAATTCAAACAACGTCATAAATAGTCCCCAATATGTTAGCTGAAGGGAAAATCCCGATAGAGCCCATGTCATAAAATTACTATTTAGCATTTGAATCATAAAATTCAGAGACAGAACAATTTTTGGATAGTGGCGTGCATAAAAGATATAAGACAAAAAGAAAAAATATATATATTTGTTAATGTTAAAAAAATATTTTTAACGTGTGCTAACATGTTGTTTTGAGAAAATGGTGTCAACAATAATGTGTGGGCATAATATAAAGGATACATGGTGTTAGATTCAAAAGATTGACATAATACATTATGATTAAAATAATTACATTCAATTTGTTAAAGACATATTTACATTTGCTTAGATATATTTAATTTAATATTTTATCATCTGCTTTTATTTTGATATCCGAACAGAATATTTTTGTCTGTATTAATAATTTATTATTTGCTCTTATTTAATATCTAATTTAAAAATTGACTTATTGTGGCAGAATGGTCTGTTTTTATTTATTTATTTTTTGTTTTAAACATTGACAACGTTTTTGTACTTTTGAATGTTTTGCTTGTGAAAATATATATGCATTAGGAATCTGATGAAGGTATTCTCTTTTCTTCATAGTAACTCCTTCTGTGGAGCCTTGGGCTTCGAATTATACTTTACGCTAATTAATATTCATTTTGAATAATTCTAACTTTTCGAGAACTTAACAAGGAAAAAAACTGTTAGCACATGTTAAAAAGAAATTAGCATAGTCTATTTAAGTTTTATTTTTCCGAAAATGATTGCGATATAACAACTTCAATTAAAATCAGTAATATCAACATATAGCCATAATACTCCTTTTCATTCCTTAAGTATATGTGTGATGAATAATCCTCTTATTATACACAACATCATCTGACGACGTCTTACATTGTGCAAATTACTTCTAAGGTATCGGGAACGAGAATACATCTAAAACGAATCGAACAATTTTAAGGGTCAGTGGCTAAAAGCAAAATTTGAGAAGCAGATTGGCAAAGGCCACTGATCCAGCGGCGCTGTGCAAGAATTGGCAACAATCGAAGCATGTACAAAGGTGAGACACAAAGCGGGTGGATCTGCAAGACAAATCTTTACCAATGCACGCACAAAAGTGACATTAAAGGTCTCTGGCTAATGAATGTTTGCTCCGGTTCTCTGCTTTAATGACTGCGCATTCCTGAAAATTAAAGTAAGGGGGAAGGAAAGATGTCCCGGGTCCCACCGGAATATGGCCACGAGACGAAAGCTTTCCATTCGAAATTCTACTTGGCGGCATCTCGCCTCGTTGGAGAGGACCAAAGGGGGTGAGTGTGGGAGGTGCTATGCCTGCTGGCTACGCTCCCCCACCCTCTTTTCATGCACTGCAGAGAAGCGCTTCTCCATTAGGACCGACTCGCTCCTGTGGTGTTGGTAATCAAACAGACTTCTGTGAACTTTCGAGCGCCCGCGATTGCCAGCGGCTTGGCGTAATTCAGTTTGGGCTTTTCCTTCGCTTTATACCCTCTTGTTTGTTCTTTCGCTTCGAAACGTCGCCCGTGTTTCCTGTTTTCCTTTTCCCTCATCATTCTTGTTTTTAGGTTTTCCCTTTTTTTTTTTTCTTCATCCCCTTTTCATCCTCCCAGTGTTTAATTTTACTCGCGGCGACAATCTAGAGAAGTAGTCCCACCGACGTTTCTTTCCCGTTTTCCTTCTCTCTTTCTGTATGTGTGTGGGTTATTGGTAAAGTCGGATTTTTTTTCCCTATCCGGTTACTTTAGCATTCCCGGTTTTATCTTCCCCCGGACCGCCCGGACTGTCCATGCATATTTCATCAGATGGTGGTTTTGCGAAAGCGGTTTCTTAGGAGTGATGGAAAAAGCATTTGGAAGTGTATGCACCAAAAAGGTGGGTTGTGTTTGTCGGGGAAATGGAAGAGCAGTCTGGGTGAGGGAGAGTATGTTCTTTCTTTTGGGGGGTGGAAGAGAGGAAAACACGGCAGCGAGACATTTTATTAATAGATGCGCATATCTTTTACGCCTCCTTTTCGATTGCCTTTTACCTTAGATTTTTCTTTAAAAGCCAGAGGGGTGGTGAGGCTTCGCACTCGAAGATATTATAGATGTTATTCCGGATACAAAAGGAAGAGAGGTTTCTTTTTAAGTAGATTTGGCAAAAATATTTCATCAAATGGAGTGGAAATATTTCATGTCAAAAAGGATAGAAGAAAAGTTAAATACAAAGAAAACTTAAATAACCCGCATTTTTGTTGTTTTTATAATAATTTATTTAAACAAAGAAGTATTCCCCTAGAAAAATGTCTCATTCCTTCTTTCTTTCTCTCCTCATTTTTATTTTTGTTTTTTGAAAAAGAATCGTCGCATTTTCACATTTTCTCCGAACAGTCTTTTTTTAAAATAAATAAAATTGCATGTTTTTTGGTAAAATGATCAGTCTGATTTCAGGAAGTTATTATTTTATGATTGTTTTATTATTTAATATTAGTTAAATTTGCTTAGACAAAATAATCAAGTTTATTTCTTACAACTTCAGATATTTTTTTTTGGTGCTAAAATAGGGATTTTTATCCATTTAATCTCAGAAATATTAAAATTTTAAGTTAAAGTTGCACGTATAATATTGAAAATTCATTACTTCTTACTTTCAGTGAGAAAAAGTGTTTTGCTCAATTTTATTTTATTTTTGGCTCAAACGTGCTATGAAAATGTAAATAATTCACAGTTTATTTAATCAATGAAGATATAAATAAGTTATGTTATTTGTGAACTTAAATATCTGTAATTTACCACTTTTTTAAAAGTGACTTTTCAAATTTAGAGAAGTTTCATGAAAGACTTTAATTCGTTTTTGGAAACTGATTCATTGAAAATTGATTTTAATAATCGCAAAATCCTAATCTGTCGTAATAATCATTCAAGTTACATTATCTGATTAATGCATGTATAATTTGTAAACTGGCAAGCATTATTTTCAAAATTTGTATTGTTAATTTGACTGATTACTGTCTCATTAAAGTTGCATTGTAGATTATTGAGAAAAGGTCTCGCAGTTTTGAACTATGCTCTTTTGACTTATAATGAATGGCTTTGACTGCTGTTTCTCCCCGACTCTTGCAACTTTTTGACTGCAATGGGCAGCAGGTCCTGAATTTACCTATCTACCTATGGTAAAATTGTTGCTTGAGCCTTCTATAAAATTTGAATCATGCGCAAAATTACGAAGCCCGGGGCCAGTAGCTCTTGTGTTGCTTCTAAATGTGACGATTATAAAACTCTTAATCAATCCAGCGAATTCATGTTCATTTATTTATTTATTTGAAGTAAGTACAAGAAGACAAACACTGAAATGCCAATAGTCAGGGGATATCTTCTTATATCATGCGCAGAATTCTTTTTCCAGGTGACGTGCAGCAATTCAACAGTCATCGGAAGTTCCCTGAAGAAATATTCAGCCATGCGGCCTCTACAATTACCTATAACTTTGAAAGTGTTACCGGTGCAGAAATTTGAACATGAACTGACCTTTCGATCATGCCCCATATATATTCGATGGAATTCGTGTACGGCGATTTAGATGGTCAAATCATTCCCTCGAATTATCTAAAATGCTTCTCAAACCAATTTTTTTTTTTTTTTTTTGCCTGCGCATGGCGCATTGTCATCCTATAAAATTCCATCATTGTTTGGGTATAAGAGGTACATGAATGGTTCCATATAGTGTCTGAATAGCAAAATTTAAACCTTTCCAGTCAATGATTGGTAAAGTTTAAGCGAATAACCAGCCCATGCCATGTAAAACATTCTACATTATTGAAGAGCCTCCATCAGCTTGCACAACGCCTTGTTGACGACTTGGATCCACGGCCTCGAGGAATATGCTTTGTGTTCGAGCCCTACTGTCAGAAGTCGTATTCGTTACTAATATTACTCAAAAGTTCGAGTTCCGTCTCCAGTAGCTATCGTACTGTTTCTAAGTGCGACGTTAGTAAACAATCAATCAATCTGTTTTTATCCACGTACAGATAGCATCGCATTTTATTATGCAGCTCTTTCCTGTATGAATCCATGAATATTTTTATGTTTGTGAAATTTGACAAACAAAGTATTTAAACAGATGAATTTAAAGATATATATATATATATATATATATATTGTGTGTGTGTGTGTGTGTGTGTGTGTGTGTGTGTGTGTATGTGAATGTGTGTGTGTGTGTGTGTGTGTGTGTGTTGTGTGTGTGTGTGTGTGTGTGTCGTGTGTGTGTGTGTGTGTGTGTGTGTGTGTGTTGTAACCACCTGGTTTATTTTGATATTAGTACATTTTTCCATTTGAAAATATGTTTTGAGTGTGTCTTGCTCTTTAATACAAGGCTAAGACATCCTTAAAGCAAAGGATTTATATTTTGATATCTATTCATAATAATTCCCTTTGTAGTTTACTTTAATGAAAGTACATGTTTACAAACATAATACCTGCAAAATTAATTTCCTAAAAGCGTAATATTACCCTCCTATACACACATAATACCCTGATCACATATGGAGCCATAACAGCTTCTGAAATAATGATAAAATGGCTCGTAAAACAATCGACGCACCATCCTCCCAGTTAAAAGCTTAAAGTTAAAACCTGAGAGTTTATTTATGATGGCAAACGACATAACCCGCATGTTACACTTTCGCTTAATCCTATTGAGTGATTTCCTTCGTTTCGTTTGAGAAGACGAGGGAGGGGGGCGTGGGTGGAATGTCGGTGTCCTTTGATGTAGAAACTGCGGGGATCGGTCTGTTGGCAAACAGTCGTGATCAGAATTTGAGACCGGCCGATGCCTGGGAGGTTTATTGTCTCACGGAAAGGGTCGCTTTGAAAAGACAGGGGTGAAATTATTCGATTGTTCTAAGATCAGTTTTGGAGCTTTATAACGATTTATTTAAAACTATTTTCTCCAAATGTTGAAAAATGAATTTAATATTCGGAATATTTTTTTTATATAAAATTACTAGTTGTATTAGTAATATTTTAATTGCTAGTTTGACTTGACTAGCATTTAGAGAACACCATATTTTATTATTCTATCTATATCATTTTTTTTTCTGTATAAAATAGGTTTCGCATTTCCACATTTCGCATTTTATACTATAATACTAAATACATCCGTAATTTTATACAAAGATAAGAAACATTTTGTTTTTGTTGAATGTTTCCAAAAAAGTTTAAGAATATAATATTGCAAATGATTAATATCATTTTCACTACATGAAATTCACTACATTGAGGGTGTTTTGTAATTGAAAAAAAAAGGATCTAAACTTATTAATATTATGGTTGAGGATATAGACATTAGGAAATTATAGGTTTTTTTTTGACAGAAAACAGCAAATACTTTTTAAATTCAATTGTTCTTTCAGATACAAGAACCGAAGCTTGATGAGGACAAGAAAAGAGGGAAAGAAAATTCTGTAAAATTCTGAAAAAGTTTTTATCTGAACAAAACTACGACAAATTACAATCTAAAAACTTCCCACACACTATAAAATTCAGAAAATTATATCAAATATAGATTACAGATGCGGAACAACCTGTTCCTTTGAAAGGTTGGAAACAACGCGTTCTCGATTTACACATAAAACTGTTCTTGCTGTTCATCTAACCAAGAGATAGCTAGTAACCTGTTCATTATTCCCCAAACTGCTCATATCTTCTATTTGTGCCTCACAATATATTCAACTGTCTTTTTTATTTCTCACAATATATTCAAATGTTCTTTTCGTTTCTCAATATGTGTTTATGTGTTCAGTTATTGTCTTAAACTTTTCATCAGAGTTCTTTTGGCCACGCAATCAGTTCATCTGATCATACGTTTCGTAATCTGTTATTTAGGAACGTGTCCTTATTTTTAATACTGTAGCCTATGTACTGTTGGAACTATTAATGTTTTTACAAAACATTTAATAGAGTTCGAAATTTGATCTCACAATTTCAGAAGATAAAATAATTATTTTTCAAATATATTTTTAACATGTATCTCTCTGGCGGAAATATATTATTTATAACTATTGCACTTTATGTGCTGCTATGGGCACGTTAGTGAAATGGCCATGGTCACAAACTCGTGGCCCGCGTTGTTTTCGTCTAGTCTTGAGTTCCAGCCCTGATGCCACTAAAGATCCGTCGTATAGTGGGGGCTGATGCACATTAAATCTGGCGAAGTCCCAAGTCTCCCGTTGCATGGTGTGTTATACATAACAAATAAGATTCTAATTTATCTGTGTCCTATTTATTTCCTCACTGGTGCTGAGAGAGAGTTGTTTGTTAACATCGCACTGAGAGGATTATTGGCGAATGACCTCCAAACTTCCACACCTCAACAACGGGAGGACTTGGGGCTGCGACCAGATTTCACGTGTATCATCCCCACTACACGACGGGTCTTCAGTGGCATCAAGATTCGAACCCATGACTCGACGGAAAGAACGACGGCCGCGAGCTCGCGACAAAGGCCACTAGGCGCCACCTGCCAATTTCCATAATAATATTTATTTGTTTCATCCACGAGTTTTGATTTTTTTTTTTTACTTAAATGTTCTAAGAGCTATGAATATGTGAAAGTAGGGGTAGGGGAGGCTTACTAATACTATTTACAAAGACAACTAGATCTTAATTACATCTCTTATCACCAGTGACAAATGGCAATACGGAGCTACGTTGTCATAGAATTGTACTAATAGAAAATGTAATAAAATGGCTATAAGAGCATTCTTTTGTTCACAAAGTAGACATCTTAATGCTTGGTAAGTATGGTTCGTACTCGATTTGTTCAATATAAAGATGTTTTGATGTCACTACCTGTTTTATTTTATTTCATTTTTATTCTTTTTCCGGTTAACTTGGATTTTCAATATCCCTGACCGGCTCTGATCCCAATAAATCCGACCTAACGATGTTTTACTGCAATGAATCGTTTTAGGTATTTCAAAGGCATACAAGTATGGATATTTGTGCATGTATTAATATAATACAGTTAGTATAAAGGTAGTTATTGTAACATGTATTCCTATATATTGTAACAATATAATTTTTATGTATGCGAGAGAACATTTTTTCTAAAATTAGATATATATTGTTTTAATAAACACTTTGATGTATTTCTTCCTGCATGTATCTATATTACTACGTGGCCGCGGTAGCCTAGTGGTCATGGTCGCGGATTCACGACCAGCATTACTTTCCTCGAGTCGTGAGTTCGAACCCTGTTGCCACTTTACACCCACCACGTAGTGGAGCTGACGCCCTTTAAATCTGATCAAGGTTCCAAGTCCTCCCGTTAACGTAGTGTAGAAGTTTTGGGGATGGAGGTGACAGCTCGGGTATCTTCCTCGTCATTTGACCGAGGTTCAGAATTGTGAGGTTCTTCGCCAACAGCCCGCGTAGTGCGATGTTTATAAACAATCACAATCTCTCTCTCTCATTGTATATTGCTACAATACATATTACACAACAATACTGTCCTACAATACATAATTTTTCATCGCGTACTAATATCATTCTCAGAAAGAATATTAAAATATAAAAATAATACCTACCGTAAAATGGGGGAGAGGAGTCAGGTAATAAAGATTTTTTAAAAAAAAATCATGAAATAATGAAATAAGATTAAAGGGAAATTCAGAATGAATTAAAATAAGGTTTCTTTTTTTAAAAGCAATAAAAAAAATGTATGCAAATAAGTGAATAAGCGCAAGAAAATAATTTCATCATCATTAAAATTCAATATTTCATAAAATCACTTTTTAATTCCACTGAATTTCTGCGAAAACCCCTCCAAGCATTTCCTGAAAGTCGCTAATTCTTATTACTCTCTTCTCGTGCACCAGTCTGCTGTTTCTGGCGGTATCGATGCGGTATTACAGATGAATAGGATATCCGTTTCACGGGAAACATCGAATGGACTTTCAAAGGCAACTTCCTTGCAAAAGCATAAAAGTGAGGGGACGGTTCGGGGGTTGACAAATCCTGGCAAAAAAAAAAGAAAGACAACGATAGCACTTAGAGTGAGAGAGTGACGACGAAAGGAGACGATTTTCGAAATGTATACATCAGACGTACCAGAGATATCCTTTTGAATAAATTTAATATGTATGAGGATTCAATGTTGCAAGATATGGACCCTGCTTCAGTGGGACCATATAAAAATCTACCGGATGTACTTGTTTTTAAATTCGAGTATAAGAAATGGATAGGGATAAAATATCGTGAAAAAGATATAGTTAAAATCCATTGAAAATTTCTGTGAATATGAAAATGAAATGTGGTTTATTTTCACGTATGATTTGCGAAATCTGACTTTATGTGTATAACTGTTGTAAATCAGAGTTTAAAGATTTGATCGTATTCTCAGACAAGTCAGAATAAAATTTAGAAAACAATTTTTTATTTATTTGGCAGTGATTGGCAGTTCAAATCAACAATAACCTATGAATCAGTATCAAATTTTTTAGCTTTGTTTAACAGATGGCAGCACACAAAAGCAGCACAAATTTACCATAGATACAATATTAGTCTTCAATCACTGGTATTATTGTATCATCCTCGCAGTTCTTTTTACTAAAAAGAAGTCAGTTCTAGAGATAAATTGTAAGAGATTTAGCATGAAGTAGACGTAAGAGTTTAGCATAAAAATGTAATATAGTATATACGTGTTGCAAATAAAACTCACCAAGCTTTATATTGTTCTAAGTTTAAAAATTCATATTATCCAAATTAAATCTACGTGTACTGTACTAATAGTTGGTGACTATTTTTTTTCTCCAGAAGCAGTGCAAAATTTCAAACATTATTCTCTCTTCCTGATTATGTTTAACTCTTCTTTTTACGTTATGTGTTAAACTAGAAGATGCATTTCCCTTCATTACTTGTATATTTGCATAAACAACTTCGGGAAATGAATGCGAGTCAGCGGAAAAAATAGAATAGAACAAAATAATTGCTTACATACGTAGAACCAACAATTATAAACAAAATTTAGGGGTATATTTTCAAGGGCAGATACATTTTTCCTGCTGAAAAAAAAATCTATTTCCTAACAAATAATAATATGCTACACCTAATCCAGTATTTGACAATGATAAAACATAACGAAGAGTTTCTTTCTTCATTGTGTATCTTTCACTACAAACTTTCTAACTTAACTGATAAATTTTAATCTATATATAAGATATTTAAGCAACATTGATGCCTAATAATTAACAGTTAATGGAAAATTGGTGAATATACAAACTGTATATGTATATGAATATTTGTGCAAGAAATTTTACATCAATGAGAAAAAAATGTTTGATATAAAGAATTACTGCAATTCTATAGCTAAATAATTCATCTAACCATTTTAAGAGAAGTCTTAGTTTAACTTGTGACATTTTCATATATTCTCATGTATTAGATAAATAATGTTCATATGTTTTATTTTATCGACACAGAAAGACATTCAATTTAGTGATGATCACTTTGTTAATAGAATTTCTTCACATTCTGAGATTTTAATCTGACAACTATTTTAAGTTTTAAAGGGAATATAACAAATTGATTAGAGTTAATATTGCTCTATATCAGCACAAGGACTATTAATAATGCATCTCGCAATTTCAAACCTCAGTCAAATGATGAGAAAAACACCTGAGTTGTAATTCATCTTTTTAACTTTCCCATTATGCTTCGTGAGAACTTTGAGCCTCTGTCGAATTTAGATACAATATTCCACTTTATTTCATGAGATGGTCTTTAATGGATTCAGGACTCGAACATAGGATTTGACTCGTATGTCATCGGGGATGAAGTTTGTAACAATATGAAAGCCTACTTCCTTTCACCTGTTCATATGGGCATTTTCTGGACAATAGTTGATTTCAACAACTCAACTTCTAATTTATACAAAGCTGAGCTAATATATTCATTGAGGGGTAGTGAGATAGTAGCTGGAGTAGTAATGTCTCAGTAATAGTAGAATCGAGTTTCGAGTGTTAATAGGTTAATGGAGGAGATAATGGACAACAGATAAGTAGAATTTGATATTATTTAGTTAAAGACGAATGATGGTAGACTGATCGTGTTGGGATCATTCTAAAGAACTTAAATAAAATCCAATTAACTTCTGAGGTGACAATTCCTTGACTGCTTAGTTATAGTCTCGATGATTAACAGCTCTGGTGTGATCTTTCTAAAGGGCATAAATAAAATTCAGTTATTTTCTCCAGAAGTAACTATACATTGACTGATTAATTATAGCGTCTCTATGGCTCAGAGCTCGTGGTGTGATCATTCTAGGAATTATAAATAAAATCCAGTTAACTTCTCCTGAAATGAATTTTCCTTGATTGATTAGTTATAGTATCTTATAGCTAAAGGCTTATGGTGTGATAGTTTTAAAGGACACAAATGTAATCCAGTTAGCATCTTTTGAAATGACTATTCATTGACTGATTAGTTATGGTCTACTTAATGAACCACAGGAGGAGTTAGAAGGGATCTTAACCGTTGGGATACTATGGTCAATGAATATTACAGGGTTTAAAGTTTACTTAATCTTTGCTGCGCTAGTAATAAACAACAGAACAGAATTGAGACCATATTATCCAACAGGCTAATTGAGGCTGTGAGGCCAGTTAAATAGTTTCTAAAGATTATTCTTTTTATATAGAGCTTAATAATGGAATTTTAAAGGAAGCTCAAAATATGTGAAAGTTTCTAGGGCTGCTAAATATACAAGTTACTCCGAAGCAGGTGCACAATCGTAATATGTAGTCGACCCATCGAAGTTCAAAAATGGCACCACTTCACTTCGCTTGACTTAAGTACCAACAAACAGAGAACGGTCATCGCAGATTTGCCGTCGAAAAATGGCGATTCTCCGTCACATCTCTTTATTGGTATGGAAATAACATTCAGCCGACGCCGCCAAAGAAGCGCCCGCATGCTTTTTACTACGTGAATTTTGACGAACTTCTCTCTTTTGGCGATACATTTCGTACCCAAAAGTGCCCGAGTACGTCTGTGTCGGGGGGAATGGCTTTCACAAAAGAGAAAAGCAGGGGGAGGGAAGTCAGAGTGAATAAAGTGAACACAAAACCCGGATGTTATATGCAGGAAGGTGGCTCCGCGGTGGTAAGGCCGAGTAATTTAAATTCTCGATAAATTTCTTTCGAGACACGAGCTGGAGTAACAGTTCAGTGTCTCTGCATATTTGCATTTGAAATTTCTGCTTTCAGTAGGGAGATGGCTGGGGGATGAATAGGGTGAAAAGAACCTTTAGTATTGTGATATTCAGGAAACTCGAAGAAATGTTTTTTCCAAATAAAAAAAAAATCACATTTTTCTTTCATTTTTTTAAGATTTTGTTAATCAATACTCTGTTTCAAGTTTGACCAGCCTACAAAAAAATATAAAAGAAAATAATTCTAAAGTTACAATATGGAATAAGTACGTTTGTGACGACATCTATATTACCCTTCTCGTCTATTATCTTAAAGTTTATTCTGATCACAAGATCGAAATTTTAACATAAGTTCAAGGGCAAACAAAGCAATAAAAATAATCAATTATCTTCCAAAATATAATTTTATTGATCCTCTGATATAATGGAAATGCTCTCAAACAATTAAATGTCTCTATCCGCATACTAACAACTTTTATAAACTACCAAAGAATACGCTAACCGGAATAGAGTGCGAGTAACTCCTTCTCAAGTATTCAGGTGTTCTCTGACTGCATTGAGTCTTATCTCGCCCAATCAACAACATACACCAGATAACTTCCACGCACATCACACAAACATCCTTCCTATTATAGTGTTATTCTCTTCAACTCTCTGTCTCTTCAATACGACTTGATAATATCTATTCAATCCACTTCTAGAGTTTATTTAATTTGCATCACGTTTCGTTTGGTTGGGAAGAAGCCATGAATTTAAATATAAAATCAAAAAGAAACCCAAGATGTTAGTCAGAGTTATGTATCACGAATAGTCTATGTTACAACTTTCTCAACTTCAAGGATTTTTGACTGATATCCATAAATCTGTATTCTGTGGAGTATCCTTCTTTGTATTTCTGTTTTTAGAAATCCATTTTTTAAAAACGGAAATACAGAGAAAGCGATGAGATAAGCTACTAGAAGAATATTTTTGTAATATATATTCTATTCAAGTATTTTAGAAACTTATTTTTATTATTATTATTTATTTATGTCTTGCAGGCAAAATTGTAAAACTTGAATTCTAAGCTTGCCCCTCTCTAGAAAAAGAATTATGGATTATATTTTTCGTGTTATATAATCTTAATGAAAGTTTTCTAACAATACAATAAAATAGTAAGTAATAACCGGAGAAATTACAATTGCATTCAAAGGATGCGAGTTTTCTTATTTACATTTACAAGAAAAGTGTACAAACACCTTTAATTTACCAACATTAAAATTATTGCTGTAATGCTCTTATCACCAATAGCAAATGGTGCTATAAAATTTGAATGGAAAATGCAATAAAGCAACTTTAAGCTCAAATATTTTGTTCACAAAATCGACGTCCGTTTCTTCTATAAATAGGATTAATGCTCGATTTGTTCAGTATATACATATAATTTTCGATAAAATTGTTTTTTTTTTATTCTATTTAACTCCCCCTCCCATTCTTCGGTTAATTTATATTTTCGATAACCCGAACGGGTTCTGGTACCAGTTAATGAGATTAATTCGACTTAACGAAATTTTACTGCAATGCCTTTTATTTCATATTCATTGATTGAATAAAAAATGCTGAAATTCCATTTTACATTGGAGTCAAAACTTGTAAATTTATCGAAGCTGTGTAAAATCTAATGATGTGTGTGTGTATACTCAAAATGGATATTTACATTATAACTTTAAGAGTTCTTATGTTAACATTGTGGCATTTTTCCATCAAAAAGAAATATGTTTCCAGTTTGGGTCCGGTTCTCTAGCATAAATGATAAAAATCTTAAAAACAACAAAAGTTTAATATGGCTTGAAATTGACAGACTTGCAAAAGAAAAGATTGTGGAACAACTAGCAAAAAAAAAAAAAAAAAAAAAAAAAAAAAAAAAAAAAAAAAAAAAAACCACAAACGTCTCAATTCCAGCGACTTTTTTATACTGTATATTGGCCACCAGATATGATAGCGGCATTTATATTTATTACTGACATGGATCAGTTTATGACTTAATTTTCTTCCCAGAACAGGGAAATTTATGCATCGATGGTGGTAACATGTCCTTCAATTGAGACATATCACGTGTCAAAATACGGGAACAATGGACATAAAATGAGGAACCTCCACTACGTCATCAAGAAGCTTATTGTCACCACGTGGGGGCAGAGAGTTAAGAGCATTAAAAGGGAAGGGGGAGGCCAGAAAAAAAAAACCAATAGGGGAGGAAGGACGTTGAGTGGAGCAAATTACTACATTTGTTGGTTAGATGCCGATCTTGTATGGTCTACCGATGAAGTTTTATGATCTAAAGGGAATTTTCCCTTTTTTTTAGTGGTTTAGGGATTTACTGCAAACCGAGATAAGTAAATTTTATGTTTGTCAGGATTTTGGAGAAAACTATTTTATAGCTACCCGTTTATGATGGTTTTATGATATCAAAAGTTGTTATCGGCTGTTTTTTTATGGGCTATTGTCGCTAACTTTTCCGTATTTTGTGCTTATTTTTGCAACAATTTTTTTTAAGCGTAGCAGGATTTTCTGTGGAGATAGGAAGTACTTTTCGGTATTCTTTCAGATTGCAAATCCGGGATGTTTAATGTGTTCAAAAGTCTCTATAATGTTACCTGAACGACTGTCGCCATGTCATGGTTGAGGAAAACTTGGAGGGTTGGTTCAATTAACGTCGCATTAGAAGCAATACGAGGACAATTCACGACGGGCTTCGTAATTTTGAACCTCGTTCAAGCGATGAGGACGATACCTGAGTTGGTACCTCCCTCTCCTAACTTCCACACCACAACAAAGGGTAGGAAAGAAAAACGATATTCTGTGTTAAATTCAAATTGATACGAAATTGAGAGGAATTAAAAAGAAGTCAATGATCAGAACGGAAGTTCAAATTCATATATTTTAAATAATTTGACTGTATTTTGGTTATACGACGACCGTACATGATAACTCAGAAAAATTTAATATTAAAATGAAATTTTAATTTTGGATGAATTAAATTGGATTAAACATTTTACTTGTGTTTTTTCTAAGTATTGTAAAATATATGTAGTAATTCCTGGATTATAACCGTATAATCAAGAAATACTACTTTCATTTGATGATACAGCCAAGAAAAATATGACATACTACATTAGTTTGCAGATTTTAAACAAATGCTATTAATTATTTCGAGAACGGCAAATTACTAATTAGATATTTTATTTAAAAAAGATGTGTCTACCCTCCATTTTTTTTACTATAACGTTGCTCATTAAAATTATGTAATTATTTGAAATTCTTGGGAAACATAAAAAATTGTAGAAATTTCCCGAAAAACACATCGGTCAAAATGAAGAAGAAAAATTATTCCCAGAAATGTTAAATTTTTTAAATATATTACTAAAATATTGCGCAGGGTCACATTATTTAGTTTCAGTTTTTTTTTAAATAAAAGTAAATAATAGAAAAACGCACCACTAACTAAAATGAATTGTTCTTAAGTAAAATAAATAACTTTTTCCGCAATTCGCACATCTGCGCGTATGCGGAAATACCGTGTTATCCCGAATATAATGGGATACTTTTTGACTAATCATTTCCCTTTAAAATATTGCCTCTTGCTAAATTCGAGGAATTGGTAATGGAATGTAACAACACTTTTTAATGGATTTTCTTTTACTCACATTGTAACTTTGAATAGTTTAAAACTTTAAAAACTTTTTTTTCTCACATTTTAAAGCGCTCAATTGAGCCGAAATTTTCTATGCACGATTGTTTGGATGACAATACGATAATTTAATAAAAATTAATTGATCAAAGCTAATTATTTAAAGAATTAAATTTTAAGCCAAGTTTCTCGCCAAATCGCCAAATGGTCGCCAAATCCGCCGTTTAATAATTTATGGTTTTCTTTAATTTTCATTAATTACATGCATCTGATATGATAATTTAATATTCAATCTAATAATTTATCGTTTGCTTTAATATTAATTACATGTAGCTTAATTGATTAACATAATGCTTAATTAAGCTAAAATTGTTTGACGTTTTTATTTTAAATGATAAATTTAACAAACTTTTAATAATAAAGTAAATAACTAAATTAATGGAATCCCATGAATTTCTACTATCGTTATCAAATCGATACTATTTTAGCTATTTGAATGCAACAAAGTGCATCCAAAAGAGCAAAAAATAATGCAGGTTTCTGTGGAATTTAATTTTCTCACTGATTTTTGGGAATATCTTAGAACATTTTTAAAATCCGGAAAACCTACAAACGAATAATTGAAATAGAAGTAAAAAAAAATTTAAAAAGATCGGAGGAAAAATGTAAATCCACAGAAACTTTCATTATTTTTTATTCTTCCGGATGCACTTTGTTGCTTTTAAATATATCAAATAGTATAGATTTCGGTATGGTTGCAAAAATTCCACAGGATTTACATTACGTTATAGAAATCAAAATGGCCGGGATTCGGAAGCCGTAAGAAGACGATGAAGGCAGAAAAGCAGCTTATTGAGTTTGAACGACTCCGTGTAATAGGGCTATGAGAAAGCGGCTTTTCTTTTCGTGAAATTGGAGAGAGACTTGGCAGGGATGCATTTACTGTGCATGATTGTTGGCAACAGTGGTGGCGGGAAGCATGAGCACTCTCGTACTTACCCACATGCACCTTGACAACAAATTCAGTACGACAGATTTGTGGCGGTCTTCCCATGAACCGTTTGCAATTTTCTCACCTTGCCTTGAGGCTGCTCACGTTAAAACAGATTATATCTTCATACGCGCAAGTATGCCAATTGCGACTGCATACTCACCTGTAGTATTCGTATCTGTATCCGTGCAGCCATCAAATGAACACAGCTGAAAAGGGAAAAGCAGAAATTTTTGCCTATTGCTGTTTCCCGCCAACTATCCAATTTGATTGCCATCCGGCACCTGTATGGATTTGCGTCTCTCCGTCGACAGCCGGGACTTGATGAATTCATCCTGAGTCAGTAGAAGACATCTAGAACCAGAGTAGATTTCCTGTTCACGCAATTCAATTAACCAGAGTTCTCTGCGGTCGTTTGAAGAATGTTCGAATCTTGTTTGCTGTGATATGTCTACGAGGTTACGCAATATTTGTTCTTTGTCACTGAGTTCCATCCTAGCGTAATAATTTTCTAGCTGTATCAGATAATTATCCTCAATCTCTTATTTTTGTAAATAGGATTATTACAAAGGATAGTTATCTTCTTACTGTTATTTTCGTAATCATTTGAACAAACTTCATTTCTAACTTTTGTTCTATTTGGACGAGTGTTTTTCTTATACACAGTAGTATATTGATATGAATAAATACTTAACATAAATATAAAGGATGATGTTATAACTATCAAATTGTTCTGAATCATTTGCAATTACTGATCTGAATAATTTGATGTGTGATATATGTTTGGGCATCCTAATACCCCTTCAGGTCGGTTGTGCTTCTATTTTTGATCGCTATTTCAGGAGGCATTTTCCCAAAAGAATAACGCTCATTTCCATACCGAAGCTGTCACCCAGCATGCCTTTCAGAGTATAGAAATGCTGTTTTGGCGTACGAGATAACCATATCTTTCTCTCAAAGAGCATTACAAGACATTATTGTACCATAAATCCAGTGCCATCCACAATCTGCTCGGACTATTTCTGATTTGACTAACAAAGTGCGACAAGTAAGGAATTTGATCCCACAAAATTACATATAGCACATGTATGGTACAATGCATGCACTGTGCATGCTTGCTTTAATCGTGGCGATAACAGTGGTAATTAATATAACACTGTTCATCATTACAAATGACTGTTTTCAAGCATCTTTAACCTGTGACCTTGAAACGTTAATCAAATGTATATGTAGCGCAAACAAATGTTTTGCTAAAATTTTAATTCTCTAAAATATTGTTGGGATTTCATTTTCCACCAGGATTTCCCAGAATTCCGTTACAGGGTTAAAAATAAACTGAATGTAAATAACAAATCAAACTATGTAAATAACATACCAAAATCGATTCATGATTCCGGATGAAATGAACTGTCCTTTTTTCGCTTAAAATTTATTAATTTCGTGGAGAGAGAGAGAGACTATAAGTATACATATTATGAAGAAAACAAGAAGTGCAGCATCTTTTTGAATGCAACAGAAAAGAGCAGAAGAGAGAGAATTCTTACCTTGGAGTCGATTTTATAGGTTAGGGATAGTTAGGGATTTTTCCATATCACACGGTATAAGATGAAGGGATCATGAGGGATTAACATGGCGCCTATCAGTCTGGAGGGATTATTTCCGATAGATTTTTGCATTTATAAATCATTTCTTCTTTTTGATCCATTCAGTAAGTCAGTAAGGGTGTGAATAATATTTATTAGAGAAAACATTATATTCTTATTGTATTTCTCACAGTTTTGAATTAATATTTAATGGTCTTTTTTCAGTAATGTAAATCCTTTCTTCCGAGTTTTGAAATTTTTTTTAAAGATACCCTTTATATTTCTGCTTCTAATCGTCCTATAATTAAAACAAAAACTGTTAAGGAAGCTATATATATTAATAAGTTCCACAGAAAAGTAAAATAGTTGTTAAGTTCCCAAGTTAATTATAATAACATACACCTCTGGGTACTTAAATAACTCAAATACTAAAAAAAATTATAGTTAAAAAAATAACAATATTTATAAATAAAACAACAATTTCTTAAAAAAAGCGCAACGAATCATAGAAATCATAACCCTTCAATGTACACTCAAATTTTGCCAGAGGCGAATTAAAAGTTTGCTTCCTTTCTGACTGCTCCAGAAAAATCAACTTCAAGTTATGTGAAGATTAGGGTGCCAACTCAGGTATCAACTTCGTCATCTCACCGTGATTCAAAATTTCGAAGTAAATTGACTGCGGTTAGCGGACCTCGTGTCTGGCAGAAACAGACATATCGATCAAGACAGCCAGAAAATATTTAGTAACCAAACAATAAAAATAAATATCTTATTCTCATGAAGTAAATGTGGCCGCGGTGGCCTAGTAGTCACGGTCGCAGACTTACGGCCGACGTTGTTTTCGGCGAGTCGTGGGCTCGAACCCTTATGCCACTGGATCCGGCGTGTAGAAAAGCTGATGTGCATTAAATGTGGTCGAATTCTCAAATCCTCCCTTTGGCGTGGTGTGAAAGTTTGGAAAGGGAGGCGCCAGTGCTCGTCCTGGTCATATGACCGAGTTTCAAAATTACAAGGCCCGTCGCCAGTAAATTCTCAGTGCAATGTTTAATAAGCAATCCCTTACACTCTCATACATAAAATAAAAATCGAATCATTCAATACAATGGTAATTTGATATGACTTATAATATAATTTTTGTAGATATTAAGAAGGCCAGAGTTAAATTTAATTTGAAACCCCACCACTATGTTTAAAATGGTAATTTGAGGTGGAGTTAAGACTAGAACACCCCTCGACTTGTCACCCCTTCATCATCGTTCTTGAAAAAATGCCAAATTGGAACATCAAATAAACTGATGAAATTGGTACAAGGTCCCTGTGTTTTTCTTCCTGTTTTTTGGTGCTCATGAGGGGGTGGCGTAGGAGACACGTGTCATTGTATCGCTCAAAGTGCTTAGGGGAATCGAAGGGAATTAGCGAGCTCGCATTGCAATCATGCTCTTTTACCAGATATGTTCCCTTTCCCCTCCCTACTCCTCTTTACTTCCTAGACCCCGGACGGATTGATTACCGACGCTTTGGTGGTGGTAATTTGAGTACGTTATTTAAAAGCAGGCAAGGAAAAAAAAATTGCGATGTGTATTGCTACCCTGAAAGTATGCAATGTGTGTATCACATACATATGTCATTATTTGTGTAATGATTCCACATTTACGTATCACTATTTTTATCACTAAAGTGTTATAACTCTTTTACACATCAACTAAAAGAATTTGCAATACGTATGATATTCTAATAATTATAATGTAAACATTACTGTTCTGAACGTATAATGTATACATTACTATTTCGAACGTATAAAACGCATGGATTACTATTTTGGGTGTATAAAATGATGCATAAATATATATTTATGTTATTAAAAATAAACTTTTAAAGTTAACTTATTGAAAAATTCGTATTCGTATTACTATTCTGAAAGTATGTGGTGTATGTATTACTATTTTGAAAATATTATAATGTACGTATTACTAGATCGAAATGTACTTGCAAAAATGATTACATAAATATTAAAAAACAATAAACATATTTAATGACATTTATTTAATTCAAAAAGTAGTCTTTTCTGTGAAAATTATTTTTTGCATAAAAATCACAATTTTCTTTTCATGTATATGAACTGAGTTCTTATGTTAAAATTTCAATTAATTTCTCTCATCAATTTCGGAACTGTTCGTCTTTGTTTTTAAGTGCACTTTATATATTTCTTTTAGATTGTTGTTATAAATTGTCCTGTGAATAATATTTTGATTATTTTGAACATGAGCTTTTTTTTATGCATAGATAATTCCAAATAATTGTTTAAAATAAAATTAATTGTAATCGAAAGGGGGGATTATTTTTTCCCTGTGGTATGTTCCGCAGGGAATAATTTAAATCTGAGCTACTTTTATTCATATAGATTATAATGAATGCGTTGCATAATTGTTTTTTCAGGCAAATAAATTAAGAAAGTGCAATCCCCCCCCCCAAAAAAAAATACCTTTTGAATGTCATAATAACATTTGCAATTGTTAGAAAATAATTAATTTATCAGTCGGTCTTTTTATAAATTTAAAAAGCAGACTATTGAGGTCCTTTTCTAATAGTTCTCGTGGGCTTCTTAATGTAATGTTAATAAACGATCAATCAAGAGCAGACTGCTTATTCTTTAAAGAAAATAAATTAAACGTCATTTAATTCATTTTTATTACATTTATTAGTCACTCAAGGGGCGATTGTTTTTGAGAAAATGGTCACCCGAGCATTTTTCAGAATATAGTGTTTTTTTTAATATATATTTTAGTTAATCAATAAATAAACCAACTATCCATTCTGTTGTCCTGTTATTGTTTGCTTTAAATTCTAATATTTAACTTAATAATTTTAAAATTTAAAAAAAAAAAAAAACGTTATTACCTTAAGTGGCTAAATTTGTTCTTTACAAAACTTTGCATGTGAAACAAATTATTTAACAATACCTAAACACAGAAATTAACTTAACAAAAAGAGATTAAAAATTTATCTATTCATGCGCAATATGAGAGAGCAAAATAATCGGTTTAAAAAAATTATAAAGTTTGATTTCCCCGAATGAAATAAAAAATTATCAATAGTACGATAAGTGACGGATATTACTAAATATTTTTATGAAATTTTAAAATACTTTTTCCGTTTCTTTTTTTATTATTGCAATGCCAAAAAATATAGTTCGTCTGCCTTCGCTAGATGACGATAAATCATTCCAGTTTGTCGTGTAACTTAATTACAAAGATCATTCACGTTATTTAACTGGGAAAATTAAAATTAAACGAAACAAGAAAAAATTTATGATCCATTAACGTTAAAAAAATATGATCAAAAGTATGTGATATGAATCTTAGTAAGCCATGTGGTATATTTATCGGTTATCAGATAACAATTTTACTGCATTTCTAAGTTTAGCGTACGCAATTAATCTCTATTACTACTATTCTTTTTTATTATTTGCATACGTGTATGCAATTTTTTCATTAACCGTTTGCATTTCGTTTTGGGTAGTCTAGTTAAGGCTCCCCATTTGCGGTTTTTCTTATTATAGTCTATGGTAAATTTGATGATGAAATGTCTACGAAATGCTAAAATAATTAGTCCTTATTAAATACGGCATCGTATAGCGAACTTCTTTATGTCGATAATTGTTGTGCACGAGGAACATATATCAAATTTTTTAAATCCCTATGATTATTGAACAAAAATTTCATAATATATTGTTACAAAATATCTATGTATCTAATTTTTATTACATGCTGGAAAGAGAACAATTTTCTTCTGAAAGAGCAATATCTTAAAGTAATTAGCTATATATAATATTCAACATACAATAGGAAGTATCATAGGAAATTAAAATATTGACGAAAATAGCTGCATAGATAATTTTTGTTTTTAGTGATATATTTTAGGAACCACTGCAAGAACTTAAGAGCCTTAATTTTGATTGTGATTTATTGAAGCCTTTAAGTTCAGTACGAGAAAAAATAAAATTAATTGTCGTTGGCCGTAGTATTTCCTATTTCCACATTTTTCTGTCTATACCAAGATAAAGAAAAACAATTATATGAGCTTTTGAATAAATTTAATATTTGTTGAAGAATACACTCACAGTTTTTATCGTACTATTCTTGAATCATCATCGAATATTGTTTCATAATTATTAACTGATCGAAACCTTTATAAACTATAAATATCTATTTTGACGGAAATTCTATGTAAGATTCTACACTTATACGCTCATGATATTTTAAGAATTTTATTAAAATAGGCTATGATAAACTTCGAGTTATTTACCTTATTATCTTATTAAAATTCAAGAATTTTGAAAAATGTTACCCACAAGATCGTGACATTTTTTTTTTGGCGTGTGTGATTCATTTTTAATGGAAAAGAAATTATTGCTTTTACTATCGGAAAGGTACACCTCAAAAATTTTAGCTAAACTTCTACAAAACAATAAATATTAGAAAGGAAACAAAAACGAATCACTCATGCTTCAGATCACGAAAGCAGAAAACTTGCGAGACCTAGAAGAAATAAATTAAATTAGAGATAGCTATGCATGTCTGATTAATATTTTTCAATATTACAGGCTACTTTGACTATTCATCAGGAAATCATAGAGCTAGTCTAGAAAATTCTTTGTGGCATTCACCCTACTCCCCAGATCTAACACCCTCCTACTATCACCTGTTTCTCAACACTGCAAGAATTTTTGATGGAAAAAAAAAATCAAAATTGAAGGAGATGTCAACCAAGTACTGTGACTTTGGGATGTTCACGATTTTCTCTTCACTAATCTTGGGGACCTTAATTGAAATTGATTGCATGAAACAAGCAATTTCTTCCCAACCTAAATGAAACGTGATTATTCTAATTAGAGGCAGGTAGAAATGTAATGAAATGAACTAGATAGGAGAGTATAAAAGCAAAGGGAAATTTTGAGAATAAAGGCCGAGTGGCACTAGCGCTGATTACATGCCCTATAAGCGGTAGATGATATCAAGAGTTGCGAAGGACAGTAATGGTCGTAGCGGAGTCGAGAAATCAAGTCAGCCTCAACTGGAGAGATTTTGGTAAGAGGCTAATGGTTCGCTATTAGTTGAATTGGTGAATCTATCCAGGGTGTTATTCAGGAGAGCACATATCCCTCAGACATTATGCTGCAAGGCTGTCTAATAAATAGTTGTGTGGAATTTGTCGAGTGTCTCCTTTTATAGGTTATTGACTTTTAGTGTTAGTTATATTTGATTGTTTTATGGCACAAGAGTCGGGTAGAAGTGCAGAATCACAATACTACTTGAGTTCTTCACCTCTAAAATCAAGACTTCTCTCAAAAGTTGTATTTACAAATTTCCACCACGCTGGCAAATGTTCATAAGTAACGATGGAAATCACATTGGACAATAAATATTTTTAAATTTATGAGAATTGTATAATTTTCTTTTACTTCACAATCGGACAGAACTTTCCAACAGACCTGATACAGTTTACAATTCTTTTAATTCAGATTCTATGCATGGGATTCTAATCAATTAAAAATTTAAGAATGTCTGATAAGACTATTGACAGTTTAATAAGAATCTGAGTTTAATCTTAATATAATTTAACTGATCGAATTCGCTCTTTTATAAGAATTAAATTGTACCCTCCAGGTCCTAAAAAAAAGACTTAGATATTTCGCATTGTGATATATTTCTCAATTATTTGTATTCACAATTTGTGTGTATGCAATTACTATTTCATTAATTTATGAAAAATATGAATAATTTTTAAATTAGCGAGTATATGTGATACATATACACTGATTGTACTTATTCATGAAATAATATTATCAATGTAGCCCATATTTCCAATTTTGATAATGTGGATATCTGTTTGCATTTTACTTTTGGTACTATCTAAATTTATCTTTTCAGTAAATCGAATTTATTTATATTTCAAATTTTCATACTAGAGCATCGATTTAGATTAATGGGTGTACGATTGCATATAATTTTTACCTCTGTCTACCTCATTGTCACAAAACTGATATGAAACAACATTTCTTCGTATGCGAGTAGCGTTTGATCCTATGAGGTAAATATCGATGTAATATGAATCGATTATAATCGATAAGATCAAGCGACTCCGATAACGAACACTTGACACGTTGAAAGAGCTCGCTTGTTTCATAAATAAAACCTCTTATTACGGGAAAACATATGGTGCTGACGTGTTAAAAAGGCAAATTACAACGTGTCAAAGTGTGGCATTTGACTGGTCGATGCCTTTTACAACTTCATTACTTATTAAGATCGATGCTACTTATGAACTACTTTAAAAGCTAGACATTTGCCAAAACCATCACTCATGGGGACAGCAATTTGAATTTTTGTTCTTTATCACAGAAAATACATAGCAGCTCTTGTATATGTGCTTAATATAAAGCAAAAAAATTGATATATCTTTTTTAAATGAGTTTTGAAAACTGATGAGTCTGCGTGGGTAACATCAGCCATATAGTCTCGAAATCTTAAGGTCCAAATAAAAAAAAATCACAGTTGATATATTAATTTTCTGATAAATTTCCATCCCTGATTTGAATTTTAAGTAATCGCATCTAATAAGTTAAATTGTCAATTTATTGCAATATAATTTCGAGGAACTGCCTTCCCATTGAATTATATAAAAAACGAGAAAAATATTTTTAGTCAAATGTTCTGTTTTAGAAACTGCAGATCGTAACAATTATATTCAAGAATTTCTTCGCTACGGAACATTTTTTTTTTGATTAAAATATGGCCTTCTGTCTCTTAGCTTCGTTTTAATTTTAATGCTTCTTCTTCTTTTTCTTTTTGTTATAGAATATGGTTGAATTATTCATCAAAATGAAACAAAGATACACATGGTGTTGTGTAAAAGGGCGGATGATGCTTAGTTTTATAAGTTCTAATTTTTTTCAACTTATTTTTCGTGATTTTGTTATTATTAAGCATTTTTTTCATTTTTAAAAAATTATTAATGTAAGTTAATCTTAAAAAATTATAAAGTTTAAATTTTTTTTCGTCACATTTCGTTCTGATTTTGCTCTCGTTTTTATTATGTCATTTTAAAAGACTTTTTATTTTTATTTTTATCCATTCAACTTTCCCAGCGGGGTCACATTCATCTCCCGATGTTTATGTAAATAGCTCACGAAAAGAAATGATGAATTGCACTTTCCAGTTATCTGAATACGATTTTCTGAATACTAATTTATATAGAGAGATATAAATTGTGGGTTTATATATATTTTTGAATTAAAATTATTATGCATAATTTGCATTTCCGTAAACTGATGCCTTTTTTCATTATTACACTTTGTATATTTTAATTTGATTTAGTTATTTTGATAATTTACTGATTTTTTTCAATAAACTCTGTAGTGTCTGTAATTTCTTTTAGTTTTAATAAGTTTTTTAAATTTGCTTTTAGAGGCTATTATTTATAATTTTTAATGTGATTTCGTGTAATTTATAATTATGTCTAATTAACTGTAATGATTATACACACACACACACACATATATATATATATATATGTGTGTGTGTGTGTGTGTGTAAGAAAATTGTAACAATAAGATAAATCAATATACTGAGATGTTCTCATGTTAATGGGATATGATACGAATGATTCATGTTGGAATGCTCTTTTTTATTATTTTATTGTTTTATTTTTTATTTTTATGCTCAATAAAAGTTTAAATTTTTGTTCATATGAGAATGTTCCACGAGTCACATGTCAACAACGGGTGGGTCCCGCGTCGGCTAACCCTGCTTTATCACACTGTATTGCAAAATACTAAATGTAATATTGTAGAAATTTAATATTAATTACTTTAAATCACGTATGTCAAGAATTTTTTAAGAGTTTATTAGCGAATTTCTAAATATATAAGTATATATTGAAATCAAATCATGGATTTTTTTTCATTCTTTATTTTACAACGAAAAGCCCATTTATAGTAAAACAGAAAATTTTCATCGTTTCTTTATAAGGTAAAATCAAAATTAAAAAAAAAAAAAAAATCAATTAAAATGTATGCCTTTTTCTAAACCGGAAAGAGTAATTGTACAGTAACTTTGATTACGATTTCCATTAATTAAAACAACAGCAACTTATGATCTTGAATTTTGAGTTTATAAATAACATTATAAACATCAACACCCCATTTTCTTCGTAAAACTAAATCCGTCTCACGAGCATATCCCTTTAAACAACAATTAATTTTAACTCACTTTTGATCACCCCACCCATGAACCCTTCCATAATGTTCTAAAAATTTGCACATTAACCGGACGATTTCATAATTCACTCACTTTTGCATGTATAATATAATTGAAAAAGGGCTTTCCCATACTCAAAACACGGGTGGGAAAAATTATCGAAACAGAAAACTCACGGTCCGTTCATTCATCAATGTCTTCAGACAGCAGGGTGTGGGCAACAAAGAAAAACTGACGACAGCAAACACACGACCGGTACAATTAGAGTCCAGCCTTTAAATAATTTATCCCCCTTTTTTTCTTATAAAAAGCGGTTCGGGTCGCACTCAACCGCACTTTTAGAAATTTGAATGACAAAAGACGGCGAGAGATCGGAGTGATGATTTGTAACCCCGAGGCTCGATCTCGACACGTCGGGGAGAGGTCGATAGAAAAGAAGTAGGCGGATCGACCGCCGTGTGGCGTGTGCGTGCCATGTCATCGCCGAGCAACGGGGAGAAGGGAGGTCGAGTGGTTCGGTAGCTTTTCCGGAATTTTCCGAGTCATCGATGCCTGGAATTAAAGTCGTTTTGAGGGACCTGGTTCAAAGTGAGGCAACTTTGAATGAGGTGGATAAAAGTGTTTTTTGCGAGTTTTCGACTGGGATCATCCAATGCATTTGTGGTGAGCGTGAAATGTAAGTTAAGAATTCATACACATAAAACGAGAGTGTAATACACATAAATTGTAATTATTGTGTGAAGAATAAATGAGCAATAAATTTTCTATCACGTTATCTGCCTTCAAGAATATTACGAGCATGTTACACATAAGTGATGCATAGGTTGATCAGTTGATATACGTTGGATGATGAGTATGATATATGTAGGCTGATGAGTATGATACATACGTAGG
>BMAW01086093.1:866233-881255 GCA_019974015.1 Nephila pilipes
ATGAGTATGATATATGTAGGCTGATGAGTATGATACATACGTAGGTTAATGAGAATGATACACATAAATATTAAATGAATAATATAGTTTCCCTCCCATTATCATTCTTTACATTTATTTTGAATATAATTCGAGTTGGTTGATGAGCCTGATACAAATAGATGATTTGTATGATAAGCATAGATTCATGAGTTTGATGCATACTTAGGTAGATGAGTATGTTACTTAGATCAATGAGTATGTTTCACATGTAGGTCCAAAAATATGATACATACACAGTTTGATGAATATGATTAACATTAATTGATTCATATTATACTCACAGATTTGTGAATTTGTGGCATACGAAAGTAGCTGAATATATCATATGCATTGGTTGATTAGTATGTTACATACGCAGGTAGATTAATATACAACGCGTAAGTTGATAAGTATGTTGTGAACGTAAGTCGAGGAATATGATACGCTCCGGTTGTCAGAGCATACGTAGGCCGACATAGAAACGTAAATTTGCGTACGTAGGTCGAGGAATTTGTTATGCGTAGGTTGATGAGTATGTTGCGTACGTAGGTCGAGGAATATGATGCGCGTCAGTTGACAGAGCATGTTACACATACGCAGATAAATATTGTAATATAGGTTAATTATGATACGCATAAGTTTTATGTTAATAGGTTCTCTGGGATTCAATTCTTTTCCAGACATTATTAATCTATTTCAATCGTTTCAATAAATTATGCTTCCATTATTTGAGCTTATTTATATGTATTCAATACATAATTATAATTTTTTTTATCATATATATGAACATTTAAATGGAATTTTAGAATTTGCCATAATTATTAATTCACTATTTTAAACCATAAAAATTTTATAGTACAGTCACAGACTTTTCATACACGATCTTAATATCTGTATATTTAAATCTATCAATTACAGTATAAAAACATAGAACAATATATTTTATTTATGTAAAATTCAAGATGAAATCAGAAATTGTGATTTTCTTGAATTAACTTTGCACTTTAGAATTATACCAGTTAACACTTGAATTGAAGTTCATCATTTTAACATAATAAGTATATGAATGATATCTGAGTGCTTTTGTAAATTTCCGGCTCCACTTCGTAAAGACCGATTGGACTTAATGAGCAGGAACTTGAATTACTCGATATGACTGTCGTTAGTGGAATCAGTTCTCGAACGCACAACCCTCTGACTATAATCCGCTGATGTGTTTCCGGATTGTCGAATTTAATTATGGGATGATATAAATTGCACAAAAAATAATTCCTCATAGGCTCTAACAAATGATGGACTCTGAACCAAATTTTTCCTGGCAATAATTTTCCCTTTCACAGTCTAGACAGGATGTATATTCGAATTTACGAAGGTCGTTCAATAAGTCATTAGAAATTGCTAGAGTTGGCACTCGTAGCATCGAAAATGGTTTGTTTTTAGTAAGCATCATGACTCACTAAACAACTGTCTAAGTCTCAGTTACTCGTAATCGTGATCATTCTAATTAATATATATGACGCCTGTTGGTGAGAAAAGATATTGGAGTCATCCCTTCTTTGTATAGGAGAGGGATTATGAGTGCCTTGAGAGAGATACTGTTGGAGCTTCCTTGTAAGAAGTAGGAGCGAAACTATCCTCGATGTGCAATAAATGTCTTTTTTGTTGTTGTTAAAGATTCAGAGTTGTCCATATGTCCACATGAACACTACTCAACTCTCCAGTAGTTAGTGAATGAAAAGACAGATGATTGATTAGAGATATAAATAAGAAAAAGACATTACAATCACGACGCCTTTCACACCTCAAAAATTCTTCGTTATAACTTTTCCAGCTTTTGAGAAAATCTTCGCCTTTTTTTGAAAAGATTCGCCGGAACCATCCCATGATTTTGCTCTATTTACAGTGTATAATATCGACGTCTACAATTCAACGAGGCATCAAATGACTATCAAATCAAAACTAATTTATGGATCAATGTAAAATTTGTTTTGGCTCCGTATAACAGATGGCAGCACCCAATGGTAACTACAATTTATCTTAATGATGCCACCTGTCTTCAAATACGAGAACTTTTTGAACCACCCCGTATCAGGGGTCACTTTGTTATAATGTGCTTCTATTGAAGAATCAGACCTAAAACTAATCCATTTCTCATTAATCATCGACCCCCTATATACCCCATCTCGGTGAAAAAGAAGTTCTCGCATATACATATCGGAAATCCAAACGGAAAGGGGGTTCTATATGTATAGCGGGGGGTCCAACCAGAAGCAGACCAAGCGTGAGAAATCAGACTAGCCTTTATTGGTCTTTTCAAAAAAGGCCCATGCCTCATTGGGCACAGGAGAGGAGTGCACCAAGTGAGCCACTTAGGGGGAGGGGGGTCGCCCCCAGTTTTTGAAAGAATGAATGAATGCACAGTGATTACACAGCACTGTATGCGACATTGCCACTAACCGGATCATACAAATATATATATGAAAGTGCTATCACTCGTAAAGCCACGAGGGAAGGGAGCTGGAGCGGAGCCGGCGTCGTGTCTCCCTTGGTAACGCAAGAGGGGAGAATGGAATGTTATTTCCTGTTTTCGGGGCTCTTTTTTTGGAGAGAAATCTCACTCAGAGCTGTTGAGACCTTGGCAATAAATGCCATTCGGATGGCGGATGTCCTTGATGAGGAATTTGTCCGACTGTCTATAAAAATGGAAAAATAAGGAAGGAATAAATGGTTGATGGAGAGAAGAAAGATCCATTGCGTTTCTTAATTTAAGACCATCTCTGTTAATGTAAGATAAACAATATAGGAATTCGGAACCCTTTTTCGGATAGAAAAATGCTCAAAAATAAGTATCAGTTTGAGTGTCGGGGGAGGAGGTGTAAGATGTAAATTTGTAAAACTATAGTGTTTGTTTAAAATTTAGAAATATTCAATAATTGCGTAATGTAGCATATAATGTGAAATTCCAAACGGCATTTATAATCGATGACGAAACATTAGACTTATAAGATACAAGAAAAAAGGGATTGGAACGAATAAAAATTAGTTTCTCATTAAAATTTGCTCCTGCCGAGTCATTGTTCTTATTTTGTAGTTTCACAACTCTTTATCTTTTAAAGATGAAGGTCCATTTCATATGCACTAGTGTTGAAAATTTTAAAAAAAAATTACTTTAGATTAATTATCTCCAAAGTACAGGACAAATTTTAATGAAATTATAAGTTTGGACATAGGTTGATGCAATACAAAAGATAAATAAAAAAAACCAAACGTACAGCAGTTATAGTACACACTCATATTGGTGTGTACATACAAATATAATCATCGCAGATAGAAACATTTATAAGAGAGTTTACAAAATGCAATAAAAAAATAGGTTAATAGGAAATATGGTATCCTTTTTCAGTTATCCAGCTCTCGCAACGTGAATTCATGCTGGAAATTAGAGTTTGAGTCTCTCTAGCAATCGGTCCTACTCCTCCAGCAACGCTATTTTTAGATCCTGGATAGTTCTGAGATAGGGAAGGGAGTTGCAGTTGACTTTCCAAGACAACCCCAAACATTCTTTATTGGCTTAAGGTCTGGAGTTCTGGCTGGTCAATCCATCTGGGAAATATCCTCACATTCCATAATTCAAATTTACTGGAAAGATGAGCCCTATGTATGTGAGTGTTGTCATAAAAAAAGAAATAAGGATCAAATGCACCCCTGAAAAGGTGAACATAAGATCCCAAAATTTCACCCCTGTACCTCATATCAGTCGCAGAGATTCTGTTGCAGTCATGGAGGTATAACACCCGTCCAAGTGATGCTTTCCCAATCCATCATGTGGCCACGGAAGCTCAGTGATCGTGGTCATGAACTCGTTTTGACAGGCAATGTTTTCGTCCAGTCATGTGCTCTAGCCCTGTTGCCACTAAGAACCCGTTATATTGTAGATATGATGCACGTTGAATCTGTTGAGGTCCCACATCCTTCCGTTGCTATGATGCGGAAGTTTGGGAGGGGTTGCTAGCTCAGGTGTCGTTCTCGTCACTGGACCGAGATTCAAAATTACGGGTGCGCTGTCAATGACCCTCGTGTTGCGACTGACTATCACACCTTTGCTGCAATACTAATCTCTTTTTCAGATGTTGTAGGATCTATTTAATTTCATCGAGAATTATTAATGAATAATGGATGAATCTGGACTCAATAATGAATATGACAGTCTCCCTCTCATACCTTCTTCAATGTCGATGTTCTCTGCACCATGCTAGGAAGGGCTCTCTTTTATGTAGAAACAGCAAGCGATCCTGCTGACAGATCTTCTGAAAACTGTATTCCTTGGCTTTCACGAACAACTGTGAAGATGTTAAGCGTGGCTGTAATGGATAAATATTAATCGTCATTGGTCATCGTGCTCTTGGATGACCTTGACCACACCTTTTTCTATGGATCTGATTTCTTTCACCTGCCTATAGATTACACACGACGTTTGGTGTTACATTAAAAGTTTCGCAACCCTGCCTTAAGTCTCCCGATGATTCGCCACCTCATTCCGTTACCTAAATGTTGGCGGTTACTCATTTTAATTGTTTTCTTTTTTTGTCGAATATGGCCAAAAGAAATGTCGTGGAGAAAGTACAAATGAACGAAGCGCGGGAATCGGCACGTTAGCACAGAAAGCATTTTTCTTCTAAATGCACATCCTACACGCACATGTACGTTCACGAAATCGAAGCAAAAAAAATGCATATTTGTTTGAAATTAATAGTTCTGCCTTCGTCTAAGAACGTTTTGAGAAATTCGACTAGGTTTTCAAATTCTCTTAATTCTTACAACAACTTCCCAATATGTGTGTGTGTGTGTGTGAGTGTGTTCGTAAATTTCTTTTTTTTTTTGGTACGAGACATAATTCTGGAATACCAGGGTTCGATACGAGCTCGCTTCCCCACTATTGAGATATGCTGCTTTAATCAGAGTGAGATGGTTGTACCCGAAAAAAATGTTTCAGACTGAGCCCTATTACTGAGCATCAGGTTACCGAGTATCATCTTCCCGACGTTTAATTTCTTTGTTGTGTGATTCACGAAAGCGAATAACACTACCAGCATTGCCTGTACTTCAATCTAAAACTCACACAAAACTCTTAAATAAAATGAGGCAACTCTGTTAAATTTTGGTGCAAAACTTAATTTACTAAGATAAGATTAATTTACAGCATTATTAATAATTAGTTTACTTGTTTTACACTCTTACATCGTCTTTGTGACATGCTCGAATGCATTCGTATGCCCGGAGAGCTCCTTCTCGAGTCCTGGATTTTCAATATATGCAAAAATATATTTAAACATTATTATCACCCCACCCGCTGCCTCTTTAATGTGGTTCTCGCTCTGTTGATATGCTAATGTAGGATTTTGAGAGCTGTACGCAACAGGTAAAGGCACTTACAGACAAAGGAAACGTTACTATGTTTGTCAAGCCTCGGTTTCGCTTTTATCCATAACTTAAGCCATCAAATTTAATTAATTCTTACAGGTAAGAATCAGTCTGAATAATTAGGCAAGTTAATCTTTGATTTTTTCTTTAGAATAAACTACACTCAATATATTTCTCATGAATATGAAGCACATACCTTAAAGCGTGCATTTAAAGATTATCAGGGAATACTATTATCTGACCGCACAGATCTCTCGCAGCTCAAACCTTCCGGTTCCTCTCTGTATTTCTCTTCTAACATCAACGTTTTCGCAATTTTTACACGCTTTCTCATCGATCTTCTCCGTTGCGATTCAATATTTTTATTCTAACTTACACAATTCGAGATATATTCACAACAAGATATTCTCAAATCAAATAACGTCATATTAAAGACCTAAAAGGTTAGTTGAAGGGAGGGGTATGTGCTAGGTTGTTGAACATTTTCGTAACGTTCTTTCTACCTGAATCTTCCAACTGTTAGTTTTGTTTCATATTACAGGTTTATTTTTCATTCAAAGTTATATTCGAGTTAATTACTCAACAAGAGCTAGTTGGTAGAGAAATGGAGTTCTCATAATTCGGAAAGACTCTTGTGCTGGGGCTGATATACGTTTCATATGTCGGAGCTCAAAGTCCTCATATTGGCGTAACATAGAGATATAGAGTGAGTTCGTACTATGGTATCGACCCCTTCGTTTAACTATAGCTTAAAAGTGCGTGGTGTGATTGCTGTGTTAAATGGATCACCGCATTAAGCAGAAGTAGGCAGAAGGTAAAATGCAGGAAACAAATATACTAAAAAATATACAAGTGACAAACATTTTAGTTTTGAGCATGACCATTTGGTTGGTTGCTTTGAACGCTAATATTGGTGGGAATCTCATGATCAGATAATATAAACACTATAAAAATTCATTCACTCTTTAATTTCCACATTACACTGAGATCCTTGAGTATTAAGTAAATTAATCAATATATTTAATTCAAATCGTTTTGTCTCACAAATTTTGCACTTTCTAACTTATTTTGTTCTATAAAGTTAATATACATTGTTTTGCCCTTCACTCTTGCTGTT
The DNA here is from genome assembly GCA_019974015.1 of Nephila pilipes. NCBI lineage: Eukaryota > Metazoa > Arthropoda > Arachnida > Araneae > Nephilidae > Nephila > Nephila pilipes. The sequence continues at coordinate 872,793 of BMAW01086093.1, forward strand.
CAAAATTATTAGAACAATTTAAAACATAACTTTCATAAAAATTTAAAATTCCTTACTAATATCTTAGTGTAATGAATTATAACAATTTCGTGTGTAACTGTATTTGGTAAAACTTTTATATCAATGCCAATATTTAAAGAATAAATGCTTGGTGAAATAAACTAATGATCTGGCCGAGAAGCAAACAGTTTGCGCTGAACGACTTCGTGTTACAGTAATTAAGGTAAGGATGGACCCAATTGAGAATTAGGTGCTTTGTTACCTCGAAACTGTGCCATTCACCCTCAAAAATGATGCCTGTCCTCAGAAATACCGGTTGAGATTGGAATTCTGGGGAATTGGAAGCATTTTTCAGTTCCTTTGAACCAATTCCTTTCTTCCTGCAATGGTCCAATTGGAATGTTTCTTCCTGCATGGATAAATCAACCGTTAAGTGAAAAATTGCGCTATATTATTTCATCTGCTTTTCTTAAAGACCCTCCTAGAGCGCTTTGGATATAGCTTGTCAATTAACACGTAGTATCTAATTCGTGTTAAACTTGTTACCCAATTTCCCTTCTCTTAAAAAGTGACGTCAGGTATTTACTTCAAAAATGTACAGCTCCTTGAAATTTTTTTTCACTGCGAGGCAGGGATAATTTTGTCCAAGGTTGATTTGTCAATGGACATGTTTCACTGAGAAGCGATACGAGAACTATTGGCGATGGAATTTTAAGGTATCCGCCTACCTTCGAAGAGGATTTTTTTAAATAATTGAAAAAATAACTTTTTACTTGCATTTTACTATAGGATGTGGTTAAAAACTTGAAATAAAATGTAAAATAGGCATAAATTTAATTTTTTTAAAAATATGTTAGCCAAAAGATACATAAAAATCGCAGTAAAATGACATTTGTGCAAAACACCAAAACTAAAACTTAAGTAGAGATATTTCAATTCCGTAAATTTTATTATGATGAATTGAATCCAAATCAGGATTTGTTTCTCTCTTATAATTATAAATCTGATGATTAAATATTTTTAGGAAGTCGTGCTTTTAACAAACAAAAAAAAACCAGTAAAAATTTGTGATAATTTATGACTATTATCAACAATAAAATCTAAAATAATAGAATTATAATAATAGGAGAAGTTCAGTTCCTAAATTCACCTTCATAGAGTATTCCTTGAAAGTTTCATAGTATTATATTCGTAACTGTTTTCAATATGATGCTTTGCGCTGAAGCAAAACATGAAAATCTTGATATTGAGAAAAAGTTCAAAAATACATTTCACCTAATTAATAATTTCCTTTCACTAAAAATAATTTTCGACTTACCTAATTAATTAAAAAATTCATATTAAAAGGCACCTGATTTGTAAACTTCACTAACTGTATTACTTAAATGAGTTATTTTTTTCTTCTTGATGGCCTTTAAAACTTTCCTACGCTTACATACAAGTGTTGTATGGCACTTCTAATTCCTGATTCGATTGTTATCCTATTTTTCGTGTCCCTTTGCAGGGAAGTGGCTCAGATTTTCAACGTTCAGCTTATTTAAGACTCTTAAGCAGCCTTGATATCATTCGTTAAATTGAATTACTGCATCTTATGCTCTCAATTTTCCAGTTTTCAAACAAACAAACACTACTTTTGGTACTCTTTGTCATATTACACCATTAAAAGATTCATTTGCATTTAGGGTCTTGGGAAAGAAAATGCTTATAACTCAAGTTTTAATTGAGACAGAAATAAAATTGGTACTATTATAGAAAGTTAAGAAATCAGGCTTTAATAATAGACTGTAAATAAAAAATCAACTTTTTGTCAGAAAATCGTGTTTTAAAGGCAGGCGGATACCTTAAATCATGGTCACGTGACGAGGGCGACTCCTGAGCCATCACCCCACTCTCTTTACTTCTACACTATGTCAACATCAGAACTTCGAGCCTCCATAGAGTTAACGGGCTCTTCTACACGACGGGTCTTTAAGAGACATCCTGACTCTAACTCATGGCCTGACGGAAACAATGCCGATAATGATTCGCGTCTGTGACAACTTGGTTATCTAGGACCCCTAGTTGATGGGGAATTGTAAGGGGGAAAAATATCATTAATAGCTTGAAAAGGGAAAAAAAATTGGATTTTGTATATGGGGAGAGCGGTATTTCAACACGTATGTTTTGCTTACAACTCTGTTGTAAGCCCTGCGGAAAGCAATTTAATTTAAATTTACTGTAAGAAGAACACAAAATGCGAATGTATGTGCATCAGTTAATGCAAAATTTAAAAATTTTAGTTGAAAATACATTAATAAAATAATTAAAATACTTATGCTGAAATACAGAAAGCCATGTATATAAGAAAATGCAAAGCTATGAACAAGAAATTCATTGGTTTTTCTAAGCAAATAGATTCCCAGAATTTCATAAACATTAATTCCAATATTTCTTCTCATTATCATTTGATTGATTGGTTGGTTTTTTATTAAGGTCGCACTAGAAGCAACACGAGGGCTATTGGCGACGGACCTCATAATTTTGAACCTCGGTCAAGTGAACGAGGATGACACATGAGCCAGCTGCCCTCCCCTTCTCCTAATTTCCACACCATGTCAAAGGGAGGACTTTGTGCTTCGACTAGATTTAACGTGCATCAGCTCTGGCTACAACACGAGTTTTTAGAGGCATCAGGACTGGAGCCTCGTCTCGACGAAAACCGCCGACTGAGAGTCCCCGACCATGACCACTAGGCAACCATAGCCACGTGATTGTTTCGTAAGAATCTAAATTAGTTAAATTTTCTGCGAATGTTTTGATCGATTCGCTTGTGAGAAGTTCGTTTGCAAACGAAGGTATTTTTCTAAAGGAAAGATTCGGTACACTAAGAAAAGTTGTTTATGAAGAATGAAATGAATAAGCATAATAAATCTTAACACTTTTATTTGTTATTAGTTGACTTTTTTTTATCAGATGCTTGCTTTATTGCAATAGCACCGTAAATTCAAAGTAAAGCATAACTACTTACAAAAAATACTATTTTCTCCATTTGAATTGTTGTAATTGGGGGAACACAGTAATCTAAAAATCACCAAAATATCGGGAAAAATTACATTATTTTCATATGACGTTTCTCAATATATATTCAACATTCCATATCTCTCTACATTTTTTATCTTGTTTCTTTTTAACAGCGTGTCGAATCATTTCATTGACCTTTAAAATTGTTAAACTGCTTTTCCTAAGTTTCCATTTTTGATGAAGGTCATGTTGTAATGGTAAGGTCTTTTTTGAAACCAATATAAAGTTTTGAAATATTGTCAAAATGTTTCATATATTGTTGATTATTCTGTGCATGGAATAAGGATTTTGATGAATAGTTTTTTTTTTTAAAAAAAAAAAAAAAAAAAAAAAAAAAAAAAAAAAAAAATCGCAGAATTATAAATAATTCTAGTACAAACATATTTATTCACATAAATGTGATAAACACTTCAAAGAAAGCGATAACAAATTACTTAGAAATATTAGTTTTCATAGAATTAGAAAGAATTTTAAAATATTGAAATAATTTGTTAGGTCTTTTTTTTTTTTGGCACGCATGCGTCCGTAATGCCTAATTTATGTGTATTCAAACATGGGGAATGTGAGCTTTTTTCCCTATAAATAAGTTTCTCCCTACTTTTCCCTACATTAAATGTCTCTCAATTTCCGTGTCCCTTTAGTACAATTTCTATGAGTGAATGGTTTATTTCTCACTTACCTTTCATATCGCAGAAATATAAAGCTAAGCCAATACGACCATTATCCCAACGAATGTGTAAATTAAATAAACAAGAGTAAACATTGTCTTTCACATTTAGACAACTGATGGCATTCCAGATACAGCTTAGCATTCTTTCAGTTAGGATTGATTTATACCAAGTTCTAATGTTTCTTAAATAAAAAAAAAAGTCTTTCTTGAGTGAGTATATAGTTATCATACCTTGCCAACTGAAGTAGGCCTACACAAATAAGTTATAAAAATTACAAATATCAAATAACAGTTCTGAAAAACAATAAATTTAAACTTTCATAGTAACCGTCATGGGAAAGAAATATTCAATGTTTATTATTGTTTCAGTCAAATTAAAAAAATATTGTATTGAAAGCATAGATGTAGGATCAATGATATATTTAATATAAACTGATTTAAGAAGCAAATTTTACATTCGAAACTTATTTGTTACTGTGAATTATATATTTTTTTTCTATTCAATTTTTTTGTTTTAAATGATTTATATTATTTAGGACTAGCTTAAAGCATTATTGCCATAATTTTTTTTTTTAAATTCCTAATTAATGTTTTAGTTTGGGGAATTTTTAAAAAAAATTAGAGACGACATTGTGCTTAAGGAAAAAAATATATCACCAAATATAATTAAGGATCCAGTATTAAAAAAATTCAGAATTTTACATTTCTGAAACTTTTTAAAAGGAATATTTTAAATATTGGCTTGATGTGATTTGGTTCGAGTTTTTTTTTTTTTTTTTGGGGGGGGGATGGATGGAGGGGAATGAAATGACATCAATATTAAAATAATTAATAGTCTGAATAGTTAAATATTTAATATATCCACAGGAGTCTACAATAACAAAATTCCAAAGGCAAAAAAAATTATAGTCGTAATGATAACAATACTTTTAAAAATAACGTTGGGAATGATGCAATAAAAATACAAACGAATGATCTAAGAAATGTTTATTATTTTTTGTTATTGTTAGATCACGATGAAATAAATCTTTAAAAAAATCTATATTGCTGGAAAAAAATATTTTGTGTACAAATAGAACTAACACTACACGTAAAAGGCTCGTTTCCAATAGAATGTTCAAATTTTTTGTTCCTTTATCATAATACATCAGATACTTAAGCAAAATTAAGATGATTGAAGTTATCAGTCATATTAAAAAAAGATAAAAGAATAGGAACGACACAGAATTTTTTTCCACATAAACACATCGTATTTCCAATATAACTAGCGCTTAATTCCTTCAATTCAAATTACACTAACAAAAATAACCTTCTTTTATTTTTATTATTATTATTCATGCAGTACATTCATAACAAAAATTTTTGAAAATGAAATCGAGAACGGGAAATAGCGTAACCAAACCATTTCTAAAACGGGCTCGTGCTGCCATCTATCGTTTTTAAATTTCAGCAAAAATAAAGTGAAGTACGACGACATTTTGGATTTGCTTATTCCTCCCAGACACATTAAGTAAGTAAATTTCTTAACAGAAAATTTCTTTTGGAACGCTTCCTGTCAATATTAAAATCTGTTCTTCTCAAAGATAAAAACATAGTTAAGAATGCTATCATGTTTGTATAATCGGTCAGCTTTAAAAACACAAAAACAAAACCTTCATATTTAACAAATACATTCATATCCTGAGACTCTCGGTTTATATATATTAATTTACATTAGATAGAAAATAATTATGGTTTGAATGCATGTTGTGATCTACCTCCACGTAAGAAGTATTTAAAGTATCCAGAAAGACCGAGATTCAAAGTAAATACTGTCGTTATCAACAATGTGCAATCCTGAAATCCACATTTGACAGGAAGTGAATGATTAATTAATTAGTAATTGTTCTGAAGTTCTCTTACAGTTATTAACTCCTATGTTAATTACTATGTTAATTAAAACATCTATCGTCGATATAAATGAAAAAGTAAAATCAATAGTAAAATTATCAGTTTACGATTAACCGATCCAAATGAATTCAAAACTCTGAACCTCAAAAAAATTATTGCAAAATACTTTCAGAATGTTAGAAAATAAAATATTCCAGCATTCTGCGAATATCTCATCCAAATTATTCTGCTCCATTTTTGTCTATTTTTATGAATCTATTTATATTTTCATTAAATATTAGACAACGCTTCATACGAAATAACCACACTCCAAACCTAAATAATAGCAGTAGGTGGAGCTGCTTTCACTCATATCTCTTTCTCAACAACCACCGTTTAGATATTTACCCTCAGAGAAGCTCATCTCTCATGGAAGTATTAATGAAGAAGCTAAACAGCTTTTTCCACATCCTCCTCTTCTTCCCCCATTGCTGCCATTCATAAAACTCGAAAAACGTATACGCACGAGTTTTCTGGATATCATTCACAATTTACAACAACCACAGAGACACGTCGCCTTTATTATTTTTTTCCCCTCCTGTCTACTTCTAATTAAGCTCCACAATGTTAATTGGCAGCCTCCTGGCGATCTTGGCGACCTTTGAACCGGCGTCGGAGACAGCTCCCCTGCGGGGGTCGGGGTTGGAAAGGATCAGACCGAGGCGCCGTTCTGGCGACGGAGCCGGTCGTAGAGAATTCATTCTTTCAATGAATCGTTAGTTTGTAATAAAGGATCTACTTGTTCCTACTCATGTGAATTCTGCGAGTTAATTTAGAGGGGATGGATCGTTGGAAATGAGAATTGAGATGCTATCCGATTTGTTTTCGTCATGAAAATTCGATCTTAAGACAGTTTTTGCCTACTGTAACGGAACAAGTTTCAATTTGGAAATATTTTCTTTGAATTCAATACATTTCATGTTTCTTCGTGTCTTTAATAGTTTTAAGGGAACGCAAAAAAGACATAATTACGAGAGCAGTTAAAATTATTCGAAATCGGAGTAGTTCTTAGAATTTTTGAGTCGCTTTTGTGTTAAATAATTCAGTAGTTCTTTAATTCGATAACGTTCATTTTTCCCCCCTTCCGATTTTGATTGAAAAATACTATATTTATAAAAAATATTTCTTATAGTATATTATAAAAACTAAATATAGGCTTTGTTTATTTTGATAATTTATTCTTAAAAATTTCCCAACACACACAAATCTTATAAATCATTTAAAATTTTTAAACACGAAAAACGAATTGAACATATAGAGTAAAAACGACGAAATGTTTTAACCTCTCAGAGTGTTTTAAATAATTTAAGACAAGCTTTGTGGATAAAGACAAGCAAATACAAATAACATATTAAAAATTATTCCTATTGAATTTCTTGAAGATCGAACGGAAACTTTATAGCTTAACATTTAAAGATAATTTAACCATTTCATACGTAGGTAGAAAATTCCTTTTTTTATTATTGCAAGTATAAATAGGTCTATATTTTAGGACCATCTATATTTTAAGGTCATTAAAATTGCAGCATTTAGCTTCAAAAAAGTGTCTGTATTCAGCATTACATTTTTATTTAACATATAAAACAAAAAACTTGTACCTGAAAGCTTTATGTTCATTCTATGTAATGCGTTTGTTTTACTTGTTCTTAGGTGTCGCTGGTGTGCTGAAAACGGAAGAAGATGGCGACCTACATGATGATGAGGTTGAGGCAGGGATATCTCATTGCACCCGACTTTGTACTTTGAAGCTTTCACTTCATCTCAAAGATGAAAGATAACAATAAGTGAAACTTTCGATCTAACGCCGACGTGAAAGCTACCATTAAAGCCTAAAGTCGACAACAGTCTTCGGAATTCTTCTCCGAAGTGTTTACCTTACTAATTACGTGGTGGTGCAAATGCATGGAAAAATATGGGATGTTATGTCAAAAACGAAAAGCGTATTGTATAGAGAATATGCGTAGCTTTCAAGAATTGCAAAAGCTGTTAAAATTGTATAATAAATATGAAAGTTAAAGCCATAGAGATATTGGTTTTCAGTCATGCCTCTAAATTATTATTCTGATATTATAGAATACAAAAAAAGGTGTTTTTTTTAAACCTAAAATTTGCTTATTTAGACATAATTCTTTGCCTTCATTTGATAAGAAAAGAAAAATTCGTATTTTTAGCTTATAAAATTTTATAGAAATTCACAGATGAATAGAAAATCCCGAAATCAATTTTTTTATATCCTGGAGAGAGATTGGAAAGTTCCTAAATTTGTAACCTAATGCTTTACCACTTTTACAAAAAAAAAAAAAAAAAGCTGAAATTTCAGCATTCCATTTACTTTACCACATAAAATGCAATTTCGTTCTCGAAATTGTTGACGACAGCTAATGGCAATTTTAATTGCCTCGCCACGCTGTTTTGAGGTTATTCATCTTATCTGGATAGGGAAATGATAATTTTAAAAATAAAAATTAGTTTGGGGGAAAAAATCTAGTTAATGTAATATTTGCATTTTAATCTTCATTAATATTAATATAATTGTATGCTGTAATTGGATAAAAATCGATAACACTATCTTTAATAATAGGTTCATTTAGAAACAGGTTTAAGGGGCAAGTTTAACATTAACGAGTTTAAGTACCTTTGAAAGAAAAAAAAAAAACATAAATGTATGGCACATACACAATAAAATTTCAGTATAACCCACTTCAATATAACCCACTTAGTTATATATATTAGTTCATATAATCCAAAAATTGCATAAATACCGTTGGCCTTTATATCTACTACTCAGTGACGTACCAAAATTA
>BMAW01086097.1:0-109100 GCA_019974015.1 Nephila pilipes
GTGATAGATATAGATATATTTATATATACATATATATAAAAGGTTATTAGAGAGCATAAGGAGAGCAAATATATATATATATATATATATGATATAGTGATACAAACCATGTATATATATATATATACATGGTTTATGTAATTGAAATTATTTATAGAACAGTATTCCTATAAGTATTTATTTTACAAAAACAGATTCTACTGCTTACTATAATACACAGTATAATATTATATTCGGTAAGGCGTCAGTTGTATTATTTTTCGAGACTTTATCGCTTGCACTGGATGAATGGAAAAGTACCTTAAATTTTAAATAAGGTCAGTAAAATACTTTCTAAGTACTAGAAAATGACAGTCAAATTTGGATATTTTCATAAATATAACAAAACGTCTACATAGAAAACAAATAAATTTGCTGTCATTATTTCAGTTCTTTGATAGAAGAGTAATTCAATACCTTCACACTGCAGCAATCCAAAATTTCAAATTGTGTATTTATTTAGGTGAAAAATACATAAAACAAAGTTATGTGATGATTTCTCACTCAATTAAAAAGTAGTTTATTTTGTAAAATACAAGTTACTTAAACTTATGAAGCATAACACATTCAGTGCAAAACAAACGAATAATAGACTTGTTTACATCGGCGAATATCACGTGGTCAAATTATCATGCGATCGCGACGTCACATGAATTCAGTCCATTCCGAGAACCTAAAAAAAATTACACAATAAAATAATTAAGAAATATAAGAATATCCTGGATGAATTCTAAACTAAAAGAGCAAGAAGCGTAAATTGAATGATGAATAAATACAAGTCAAGGCATGAAAAACACAGAAGCAGTGGAGAGAAAAACCAAAAAGAAAATGGAGCACAGCATTTAAAAATTCAGGACCTGACCCTTGATAGAGAAGCTATTGAAACATGCCTTACAAGACTAATAATACCTTCCAAGAAAATTATATGAACTAATGAAAATTCCAAAAAATTAAAGAAACATACGTATTCTTATGCCAGATATTAAGAAAAAATTATATATAAACAAAGGTATGTACCAGAAATACAATGAACTAAAACGAAAATAGTACAAACCAAAATTTAATCAATCAGGGTAAAAAAAGATTCAAAAACTTACATTAGAGCATACAATACATAGTAAAGACGTCACAAGAAATGAACACTTACATAATAGTATATTTCCACGCTTGCTAATATCAGAAATGTAGAAATGTCTGCTATCAGAAAGCAAGAATAGTGATGTAACATAATGTTGAAGATTTTAAAAAGGAAAATGAGAAAAAATAAGAGATAAAAGAAAACATGAAAGCTACTGTAAAAAGAGTAAGAAATCAAATAAAAATATTTATAAAATTAAAAAAAATTACTAAAATTTATAATTTTACTAATTTTATACATTACTTTTTCAATACTTTAAAGAAAAACCGGCTTGCGAATAAAGTTTGATTGTGGTACAAGTTTATATAAATATCATGTGTTTTATTCATAGTCTAATAATACACAAAACTTTAAAAAAACTATAATCCTAAAATATTCAGAATAAATATATTCTCAATAATGGGTACTTTATGAATCAAAAGAAGAACAGGTTCTTTTTTATCATATACATTACTAGAAATTTGATTATTATTAATTTATATTATTATTAGATTGCAATAGCTTAAAAACTAAAGATAAAAAGATACGAACGATTCAGGATTTTTATTATTATTAAATTGAAAAGCAAAAAGTTCATCAATATATGTAAATATTCTAAAACTATTATAATAAAACACTTACCTTGGTAAAAATGTAAAAAATATTAGCTAAACATTTACTAACATTACAATTTTGTGATATACATTTAACCTGTTCATAAATCTTATTATTAAACAATGTATAATTGTCTAACATAAATAAGTAATTAAATTTTTCAAATGCAATATCCTTTCACTACATCTCTAATATATACATACACATGCATATATATATATCTATATATATACCGTACACTTACAGTACGCTAAATAACATTCGCTTAAAATAATTCTATTTTTTGAGAGCTTAAGAGAAAAAGAATAAGTTAACACATGTTGAAATGAAATTAGCTTAGCCAGTTTTATTTATTATTTTTTTTTTTTTCAAATTTTAATTCGGTGCATTAGATCGATAGTCATATAAAAGGCTCGATATAAAATGAATTAGACGCTTTCGGCATTCTCGAGGAAGCCGTTTACAAAATTTATGATTAATTATTAATATCGTTAAATAAAAGGTTACGTTTTTGAAATGAATGACAATTATCTTCATTTTCATTTGTTTACCTATTATTAGTACGGAAATATGAAAATGAGTTAGTAACATTTCTATTAAAGGGACCGGGATAGCCCTATCTACCCTTTGCGAAATTTAATAAATTTATGTACCTTTTTCTCAGACAGGGCATAAGATAGGACTAAGAAATTTTTATGGGAATTAGAATAATAATATGTCTTACGGTACAGTAATACAGCATTTCCTTTCTGAGTAATAAAGAAAAAGTAGTATTAGTTATTTATTCATAATCATTCTTAAAATAGTATTTCTTACACAAATAGATAATTCTCAAAATATTTATTGTTATTGTGCGTAACATAAAATAATATACATGTCATTAAAAATTGAATTCTTAAGTTTCGCAGATGTTAAGAAAAAGGAACATGTACCCAAGAAAATCGTATTTTAAAATTTCATTCATATTTATATTACTGGTTAAATGTTAAATTTAATAAAACCCAGCTTTGTAGAAGGGTTATCCCCTTCTTCAATCTCATAAAGTATTTTGAATTTTTTTCCTTTTTATATGATCTTTTTTTCAAGCAATTTCATCTCATTCGAGTTTCTCTCTCTATCAACGCGTTCGTGTCTAATGACTCACTTTTCTACTGTAATGACCTGAAGAATTCCAGGCTTGCATAAGATAGACACCATTGATCTCCTTACATTAACACATGGATCAATAAGTTCCGAGACTTAACCCAAAGATGGGCTCGTAGTAAAACCAGTAATAGGTCTTTAGAGTACTAACTTGTTGACGTGTCAAAATTCTGCAAGTCCATCGGACCAGAAGAAGCGAGTTATCGAGGTTGGAGTAAATCGTTTGTAGTTTGTTTAAAAATGGAAAAACCGAGTTCGTAGTTCTGATACTTGTTTTTTAAGTAGGTAAAACACCGTGCAAAGCAAAACAATGGATTGAAGAAATGTTACCCGACTCTTGTCCATCAAAGCAACGTTGTCGGTGGTTTGCCGAGTTTAAGCGTGGTCGTACCGACACAAATGAGCTTGGAACGCTCGGGTGACCTGTGGAAGCCGTTACACCGGAAAATGTAGTGAAGTGACAAAAATTATAATGAAGAAGATCCAAAGAAGTGGCCGTTAGATTTCATGAGATGCACACAGATATCATATAGAAGTGTATTTACTATCCTTCATGAAAAATTGAGCACATGAGGTTTTTCCAATGAAGATTTGCCGCGATTGCTTCGATGGAACAAAACAGCAACGAGTCGATGATTCGTGAAGCGTTGATCGCTTTTCTCGCCAACAAAAAGATTTCTTGCGTCGTTACGTGACCATGGACGAAACATGGATATCACTACACTCCATACAGCGAAGCGGCAGTCATCTGGTGGCGCACAGCTGGCGAGCCGTCGAAAACGCAGCAGTCAGCTGGCAAAGCATGGCGTCAGTTTTTTGGGATCGCATGGCGTGATTTTCATTGACTACCTCGAAAGGTAAATCGATCAACAGTGATGTATATTGGCTTGCTGGTGGCGTTTTAAGCGAGGAAATCAAAAACGACAGCACAGTCTCGGGACCGCATTATCCATGTTAATCAAGATGCATTGCTCAAAAACACCAAAAGATTTTAAGTTCCGATGTGCTCCAAATACAAGTTTGGACACAGGGTTTAGATGACACTATTCACACGATTCATTGGGTTATGTGCTTTCTGCAAGTCATTGCGCCAGTAGCTCTGGATTTATTATTCTAAATACAAACTTGGTACTCATTATTAGGTAGAGGTCCATCATCTGAGTGTGGTCATATCTCTCTTACTGGCAGCATGAAATGATGATTTTGGATTTTATTATTTTTGGACAAAGGAAAAAAATATTTAGCCCATCATCTTCTGCATTGTTCGAAAGGATCTAACATTTCTAAGAACAATGACAATCAACTGTACTATTGCCTATTCTTCAATCGTAAAAGAATAAGAACAATTAAACAGAGATAATAACATATGTAGAGCATTAAGTGAGGTGCCATGTAACGATAGATGTTTATATACAGTCATTAGTTCTTGAAATGGTCAAGAAGTTGCGAATGCTCAATGAAAAAATGAAAAATTCCAAAACTTATGATTTATATAAAATCAAATGTGTTACAGCGTTGGAAAAATAAAAATAATCAAGCTATTTAAGGATATGAAAAAATAAAAATCAAATTTTTGGAAGAATTTCATTTACCCGGTCCTCTTAACAGATTATTCCATCACTACTGAAGTTTTCTCTATGATTAAATAGGCAAGCAATAAAAGAAATCATTAGGTTTTATACGGATTTTCAAAACTCAATTTCTTAATTATTATAAATGTTGAACAAGTCCCTACACGAGTCTGAGCCGTAATAACAACATCATAAAATACAAATTTAACTTCCAACCATCATATCTGGATCGAAATCAGTACTAAACGTATCATCTAGATCCATATACATATCTATTCACTTGTAATCACTTCACACTAAACGGCAGCTCATGTCTTTCAATTCCGAATTCTTACTACCCTCTTATTAAATTTTTAATTCGTAATTCATAAATGTTATCACATCAGTCTTCATTACACTTTAAATTTTAAAATCTAATTTACTTAAATCATGGTTCTTTCATTAGAAAAAGTTTCTCAAATCGAACGACATCATATGAAATTTCCCAAGAGTAGTTTGGTTAAAATGCGCTAGAAAATATCCTTTATACTCGTAGGTATAATAAAAACTCTTTACTTTTGTGTTTATATTTTAATCAAAGAGAGAACTTTACGAAAATATTTTAACTCTCCCGAATCATTTAATTGATCTGTAAAATTTTTTAAAAATTATACGTTGGCCATATTTTTTAAATTTTTAAAAAATTCTTGTAAATTTATATTATGTTCTTTTTTTTTCTGTTTTTGTATTTTGATAACTCATAAATATTCTCTTTTAAGTTTTTCAATAATTTTATTAGCATAAACTATTTTTGTAAAAGCCTTACTTTCAACATGTTTAGCGAATAGAATTAAATCTCCATTACCTGTTCCGTGATACTCGTATATATTTAGATTAAATAAATCATAAATTTCTACGAGCACAGTGTATCATAAAAAAAGAAAACCATAAAAATTATAGTTTATTTCTTTGACAAATATCAATTCCTCTGTAAAACTATCTGCAGTTGTACATTCTTCCTATAATATTTCGAATTATTCGATACTCTTTTCTAAATTCTGGTCATTCAGTTTACAAAAATGAGCTGTTGTATAAAAAAGTAAACAACAAAACAACTACAACAATGTCCGGCTATTCCAATGGATATTGGGGAGCTTTCACTGACTTCGTAAAGACGTGAAGCATAAAATATATATTGATCCCAGATGTCCGGCAGTGTAAAATTGTAATTTATGGATGTTCGCCGGAGAAAAGAATCATTTGTCACACAATGACCAACAAAAAGAAATCTAGAGAAAGGAACTGAAATCGGAGCAGAAATTTATGACCTTTCATAAGGTCTTACACATGCGTTGTTTGACATTTTAGCGAGAATTTATCGCGTTATTTTCACATTGTAAGTTGGAAGGTATTTGTGCTGTTAAAGATGAGGAATGTGATTGGATAGTCTTTCGGGATAATTCTAAAAACTCTTTGGAATCAGGTTCATTTCCTACTTTTGAATTCAATACCAGTTTCTTAAGTTAAGAATTTGTTAATTTTTGTGTAACATTTACGACATTCGGAAATAATTTTAGCTATAGTCAAAGAAGTAAGACAGAACTCAATTTCGCCAACTTTTAATGATTGTTGAAGTCGTATACACAAGTGAAAAATGCTGGAAATACTTTTTAGGTTGTCTTCATGTAATGTTAAAGAATAAGACCCAAAATTAAAGCACTTTTTCACATAAAAAGTGCTGGAGTATTATCCTCATGTCCAGTATTCACTATACATTAAAGAACTATACATATTTCATAATTCTATTCAATACTATCTCCATTAAAGCTTTTTTTTCTCATTCAAGACATGCTGAATATATTGTCTATTATACTAAAATGAAAAATGGCTGCGACTCTAACGTATTCGTGTGAAAAATGGCGTATCTTATGAGTATACCTATATCTTAAGGGTATAGCATTATTAACGGATGTATAAGTTGCAACGTTATATACTTATATGAAAACTGGAAAGATTTTCTACCAGGAAATGTGATGGCAGCCTTAATACTAATGTTGGGGGAAATTTACGTACGAAAGTTTAAAAACACAATAATTTTTTAGTACATTTCTAATTTTTTTTTTTCATTCAGTAAGTGAGATGATTTAATGGTCCTACATAATACGACCATGCGTTCATTTCTTGTAATTGTTTATGGAATTTAGTCAAAAGGTGAAGTGAACTGCTTTTTCTACTCTGGAGGATATCGAAACAGAGATTGATGCTCTGAACTAAGATAAATTACTAAAGGGTATTATCACCTACTATCATTGCAGTTTTTAATTGATAAGGTACTGCAAATAGCAGCTTCAGAATGAAGATAACTTCAAGCCTTTCCTAGTGAATAGTTTAGTTTTGATTCACATAATCTTGATATTTTCAACTTTAATGTTTTTAAATATTCCATTTATCTTAACATGATATTTTATAATAAAAACTTCGAAAATAATACTAAATATTATGTTAAGATAAATGGAATAATCAAAAACGTTTAAAAGCACTATATAACACATTATAAACTTTATATAAACTGTCGAAAACTTCGGGACTTTATATAATTTAATTAAAATAATCATTTTCAGTAACTTTTCTGAAGTTTTCAGTTCTTGAATATATTCTGGAGTTCCCGTATTATAGGAATTAGAATCCGAAATTTTGAGCATTTTTAAACCATAAAAATATGTTTATCACATGAAACCAACTAATTTTATATTATTAGCTGTTTCTTAGGGAACAATTTCTTATTGTATATAATTCCTTTACAAAATTTAAATTAATTATTTGTACATAATAAAAATTAATATTTATAAATTTATGTTCCCGAATGTTACCAAAAATGGTTTCACCTTTCAAATGAAGTTATATTTCGAAAAGAATAAAAAATATAAAATTATCCGAAGAAAATAGAAACTTATGTTTCCCATCTTTTAAAAATACTTTAGATATCAAGGTAATATAAAAATATTAGTCTTAGCTCAAATGTCACCAAAAAAGAAAAAAAAAAACACAGCCGAGTTTTTTAAAACAGCCGATTTTTCACATGTGTGAAAAATCAAATTC
The DNA here is from genome assembly GCA_019974015.1 of Nephila pilipes. Taxonomy (NCBI): domain Eukaryota; kingdom Metazoa; phylum Arthropoda; class Arachnida; order Araneae; family Nephilidae; genus Nephila; species Nephila pilipes. The sequence goes on from BMAW01086097.1 coordinate 7,564, forward strand.
TTCACTTGTTGATATTCTTTTTAAAAAATATCACTTATAAGCATACTCAATTTCTCCATCTGTGTTAGTATAACTTCTTTAATCGATGTCAAAGAAAGATGTATGAAATTGTACTCGCTGAGTGAAAATCACCGCTTTTCATAATCTTTGAGTCTATTATCGAGAATTAAGCAGATAGGTATAATATAATTCCTTCAAATAGATTAGAACAAAAATGTGTTTGGTAAATATTTCAATATTCTGACCAAAGAGCATCGAGGTTATAAACTATATGACGTACTACTGTTTACGATTTTCTTTTCACTAACCTCGGGGTCATTCAAAGAGTTGAGTTGCATGAAATTACAATTTCTTCCCAGACAAAACGAAACGTGATTAGGTAAATTGGATAAAGATAGAAGGGAAGTTAAGTTATTGGGATTTAAGCTAAATAAATTATATGCAATTCATGGAAAATAAGGGAGGTAGAGGATTGGTATCTCTCGAGTATTGTCACTGAGATTCAAACTAATATGTTAGTTATGCGAACTAAAGTGAATTCCAAGATTGCTGTCAAAGATAGTTGTAAAATCAATAGGAAATATACTGGTAAGAGATAAATTTCTTATTAAATTCCTACTATTAGTTCACAATCTCCTTATATATATCTTGTTCAAGTTTTCAATCGTTAATAAAATACATTTATTCATCCACTCAAGTTCAAATGCATTTTTTTAAACTTGTTGTGGATGACATTTGATGTTAATACAGTTTTTTCAAATATTAATTAAATTTAATTGGTGAAAATACAGTTTAGCCCAACCACTTAGAGCGATTTCAAAAATTGCCAAACTTGACGATTTTTTTTGGCTGAACATATAGCAAAACACCGCCAAATAACTCTTGTCGCCAAGGATGGTTCAGCTAAACTGCATTCCAACCATTTAATTTACCGGATAAGTTTCTTTTCCCACTTAATATTGTGATTCTGTCATATTAATTGTAATTATTTAATAAAAAGTAACTAAAATAAAACAATTTCTTTGTTGACCTAAGTAGAAATTGACTTAATTTTTTATGTATATTTCTTGTTTAAGTCATAAATTAGGACTATGAGTTATGGTGAACCTCTAGAGAGAGAGACCTTGGATTTTCTACACTAATAATAATAAATAATTTCTTTTGTTTAGTCTTGTGTGTTCCCAATCAGATTATGGTCGCTTTTTTTTAATATCTTGATTTGCGGTACGACACAATAGCCAAATAATGACGGAGAAACGCCACAATCATACGGGTAATTCTAGCACGATTTACTCGTGTAAAAGATGAAAGTTATGTCACAATATTAAAATGAATGGATTTCATTTGAAATGCTCTATACAAATGGCTTTGAGATTAACATCAAGTGCAAGCATGATTTGATCGATCGATTGATAATTTTTATTAATGTAGCACTATGAAATATCCGGAGGACTATTGGCGAAGGAATCGTAATTTGAAACCTCGGTCAAGATAGAGGATGCCAACTCAGATAGTACCTCCATCTGCAAACATCTGCAGGTCAACAAAGAAAATTTTTATTTCAGTTACTTTTTATTAAATAATTACAATTAATATATATATATATATATATATATATATATATATATATGAAATTTTATGCTTCGACGAGATTCGATCCGAAGAAATAAAGATTATATGCCGATGCTTTACCAACTTTGCAATTGCAAGACACATAACTTAGTAGAAGCATTGGCATGTTTTTTAATTCATCAAGAAAATTAAATATTTGGAATGCAGTTTAGCTCAACCCCCCTTGACAACAGTAATTAATTGGTGGTATTTTGCCGAATGTGGACTTAACGTTCAGCCAAAAAAATCGCCAAGTTTCGTAATTTTTGAAAACGCGTCAAGTGGTTGGGGTCAATGCATTTTCACTAATTTAAATTTAATTAAGGAATTAATATTTGGAAAAACTGTATTAATATCAAGTGTAACCACGACAAGTTTAAAAATGTATTTGAAACTATGTGGATGAATAAAAAACATTTTATTAACGATGGAAAATTTGCACAAGATATATGTGGGGAGACTGAGAGCTTATAGTAAGAATTTAAAAAGAAAGGTAAGGAAAGTGGAATAGAGGAATAGTATTAATTTTTGCATCATGAGAAGTAGGACTTATAAAATAATAAATTTCTTGATTTTCTAAATTGTATTGATAGAAAAATAAGTCACATGACTCTATTTCTATCTGTATTATGAATAATCAAAATATATTAAAATATTTATATTTTAATTATATATTAAATTATCCTACAAAGTGGAATTTGATGGCTTGTTATATTAATTTACATAAATCTATGTTCCTAAGTGTTATCATAAGCTGCTTAGTCTTTCAAACAGAAGTTATTAAATTTCGAAACAAATAAATATTTTAAAATTATCTCTAAAAATAAAAATATATAATTCTTATTATACTCGCCTTAACTATCCAAGTAATGATGTTTATCTAAATATTATTCTTGACCAACACAACAGCCATCAATTAAGAAATAAAATTATTTAAAAACAAAATTTCTTTTCCACATCGGTTAAAATACAATTACTGTTTGAAGTAATATTCCTCTTAAACCTTGAAAAAAAGAATTGATGGGGAAACATTTTATTTTTCACATCTGTGACACTACAAATTTTTCGCTCGATGCCAAAGAAAGGAATCACATTAACATGTGTATGCTGAATGAAAATTAACATCTCCCCCATTCTACCTGATCCTATTAGTGAGAATTAGGAAATATTTAGAATTTGATCCTTTGAAATAAAAGAGAACAGAAATATTTTTGAAATTCATTTGAGTATTCTGCTCTACTTGATTAAATAGAGTTAAACACCATCCGGGTAATTCTAACACGAAATACTCTTATAACAGATGAAAGAACTGCTGAAATATTAAAGTGAGTTGAGTTGAGTTGTGATGCACCGAGAAAATTGTCATGAGATTAACTTCAGGAGAACACGTGTCTCTGCCAGAAAAAGGGAAAAGATAAGAACATGATGCACGGCGGAATAGTAATGTTCCCTGCATCGTGAAAAGAATGATTCACAAAAATAATGAATTGTTGCTTATTGCAGCATTGTGTAGGTAGAAGGCTATTCATTCGTACCAAAAATATGCAATTCCATTCAATTTTTCGGTATTAAAAACAGTCAAAATAATTTAATGCGTCTAAATAATTTAATGCAAGGAATAGAATTATTTTAAATGATTGTTATTTAGCGTACGGTAAGAGCACTTCCGATCGCAGTGCTCCACAGAAACTCTTGATGAAAAGAGCTAAAAGAAAATTCCTTCTTCTCATTCCTAATCCATTTTTATTTTCACGAGCAAATACATTCTAAAGAGCGAAAACGTTGGTAATGTTTACCACAAACGTAATATCAAAAGAAAAATCAGCCGTTAAATTAAATATCAAAATAAGAGCAAACGATAAATAGTAGACATTATTATTCTCTTTGAATATTAAAGTAAAAACAAACTATACAACATGAAATATATCTTAGAAGTAGTAGACATTATTATTCTTAACATCTTAAAAGCAAGCTATATGTAATTATTTATTTCATCCCAAGGTATTAGAATGTTAATCTTTTGGGCTAAATACCCTGTATCCTCAATTTTTCGCCCTCGAATTCCCTTGACGCCATTTTTTATGACAGCATGTTTAATAATCTGAATTTCTACGATTCCTCCCTATATATACAAAAATAGTTTGATATTTGTTTATGCGTATTACATAAAAATGATTACATTTTTTTAATACTGGCTTTTATCATGAAATGTGACCTATTTAAGCTATTGTTAACCTTATTTGGTTTAATTTGTGACGATTTTTAACCATACTAAAAAATTGCAGGAAAATTGTCTGCACTAACATTTTACCGCTTATGAAAGTACTCTGCTACTAATTTTCAAAAGAAAAGTGGAAATTATATCCGAAAATTTAAATCTTAATTAATTCGAATGTTATAAGATTCAGAAATTAATTTCAAATGTTAATTTGGTTGTGGAAGAGTTTCCCTGAATTTTTTTTTCACTTTGCATAAATCTGTAAAAAAAAGGGTACCCTTAAATGGTTTCAAGAATAAATTCAGTTTTATTAGTTTCAGAAACTCAACTTTGAAATTGCCAGTAACATTCCAATAAAACTTAAGCTTACTTTTAGTCAAACATTGATTGATTGATGTATTGATTTTTATTAGAGCAGATAACAGAATTGATTGTTTCGCACTAGGAGCAACACGGTTGTTGTTGGCAATGGGCTTCGTAATATTGAGTCTTGGTCAAGTGATGAAAGTTATACCTGAGCATCTCCATCTACTAACTTCTACACCACGAAAAGGCTTATATACTTTCCTATCTACACCACTTCACTTTATTCCTACATACCTCTAATTTAACTAATCACGTTTCATCTTGGTTGGGAAGAAGTTACTTAATTCGTGCAATCAATCTTAATTAAAATCCCCAAGATTGGTGAAAAGAAATTCGTGAATATTCTATCGTCAAAAGTTAGGAAATTAAATTGTTCTTCGAAGAAATTATTACAAATTAAATTTGAATAAAAATGAAAGTTAATATTGTGACATATTCAATTTTCAAAAAACAAACGATTGTGATACTTTTTTAAGATATTATGTGTCCAACTTATAAAGGCAGATGATTTAATTTAATGTGATACTTTTTTTTAAGATTTATCTGTTCGACTTTTAAAGGCAGACGATTTAATCTAATGTGATACTTTATTTAAGACATTACCTATTCTACATTTAAAAGTAGACGATTTAAACTTAAAGTAAAACCTTTTTCAATATTCTTTATTAAGATATTTTTTTTTGGCAACACCAGATCATAGTTTGATTTTAAATAATTTACTGGCAACGGATATGTAATTTAGTATTGAGTTTAGTTCCAAGAGGTTAAGACGAACGTTGAAAAAGTGGTGCTTGTGTAAAATTGTGTCTTAAATTTATGCTTGGAAAGATGTGCGCAAATAAATGTGATGTCCTGAAAACAAGTCATTTTTATTAATAGTCTTCAATACAGTACAATATATTAGTTGAATTAAACTTTTTATTTTTTAAAATAATTAAAAAATACCGGGTCTTTATTAAATTTGGCAAAAGAAAATCCCCTCACAACGTTTTCATCATTAAAATACATTTATTATTCTACAAAATTATGTTGCAATGTTATGAATATTCTATTTATTTCTGTTTAAATAAATTTATTTCCAACTTACAATTTGAGAGGTAAAACAAATTTAGACTTTACTTGAAAGACGAATGATCCATTAAAATGGAAATGGGACTTTTTTAACTCAAATTTATATCGAGTAGTCCGTTGATCATTTTATCTTTTTCTAAGAAATTCATGTGATCTTCGCATCTTAGGAAATCGTCACAGTAACATTTAAACCCTTAAAATCTACTTTCGCTTTCTTTGAGGAAAATTCAATAGAAACAACTCGTTTTTTTTTTTTTACTGGACTTAAATGTGTAACAATGAATTCAGATCTTACCGTTGGTAACAATACGACATGTAATTTATATAGTAGAAGCAAACTGTAGCCAAAAAAAAAAAAAAAAAAAAAAAAAAAAATAGTTTTTTTTAATAGAGAGTAGGATTCAATGATGAAAAGAATTTCATTAAAAATGTCATCCATTTATAATCCGATAATTTTGGAAAAATTTTAGTAAACATAAATTTGTTTAAAAACGCAATCGAACTAAATGCCTAGACAAACACTCAAACTAACATATTTAAATTTATGTTAACTATTCGAAAGGCTAATGCCATAATTTCAACATTTTTATCTCCTGTCTCGATTGCACCTGAAAAAGTTTATTATCGAAAGAACTAAATGACGCAATTCTCTTAATTTTTTAATCCGCTTGAATAAACTGAATTTCGAGAAATGAAATAGTGTTTTTTCTGAAAGAAAGAGAATTTACTAATGTAAATAAAACACGAAATTCAGTGAAACAATAAAAGTAATATTTAACTGCGTAAGCTTACATTAAAAGAAATATACAAAAAACTATGGCATGGTAAACTTTGATGTAATCATAACCCAGTTCTGAAATTTCCAGACCTATCTTAATTCCAAGCAGTTATTTGACTGAACCAGAATTTAAGAAGCACAAAGTAGCTATTTCTGCAAATTTCAGAAAAGCTTTCATTTATATAGTCGAAAAAGGAAAGAAACAGCAAGCGCTTAACATCGTCACTTATTTTTTTTTATCAATCCCTGTTGCTTTTAAAGTTATGAAACATGAAGAACACATTGATCCCAGATGTCTGTCTGGTAGTATAAAATTGTATTTTATTGATTCTCAATGGAGAACGAAAGCATTTATCAAAAAAGGCAAGTAGAAAGATAACTCAATAATAGAACTGTATTTGGTGCCGAAAATAATGATCTTTCAGAAGGTCTTACAGATGCATTGTAAGGACATTTGGGAGAAAATTTATTGCTTAACTGGTATCGTGAGAGGATGGGTATTTGTGGGATAATGAATGACTCCAGGGATTAGGGAGCCCTTAGGCACTTTTGGAATTAGAATTAGTTTGAGGGTTATGTTCTGTTTTCGCCTCGAAACAGAGCCAAAGCAAATTAAGGTCTTGTCAGGATGTATGACCGTGATAAAATTTATTGTGCGCTTACTCTCAACAAAATAATGACAGTGATATTGAAGAAATGTTTTCACTTGGATATTAAAAAAGCAATGACAAAGTATTATTTGGAATCTTAAGTATTATATGCCAATTATATTTAAGCAATTTTATTTTAATTAAATCTTTCAAAATTTATGGTCTTCATTCATATAAATATTAAGTTTGTAACGTTCTGGATTTATTCCTTCTCTTTCAATTGTTTTTTAATAAGTTAGGAAGTCACTAAACGATACAATCGACAGTTATTTCAAATTATTTAATAATTTAACCTAAGTGTATTAGAATATTAAAGTAATGGAAAGCTTAATGAGTCTGAACATTAATCATGGGTCTACAACATTAAGCTTCGAAACCTAACGCTTAATGTTGTAACTAGTTGTTTAACGTATAATAATCAATATCTTCCAAGTCTGCAGTGGAACTTTGACTAGAGTTTAGAGTAGCTGATCTTTTTACAGACCTTAATTATCTTTGATTGACATCACTTTACTTAGTGTATACACGACTTCAAATATTTCGTCGATAATTTCGGTTCACTTTCTCTGTCGAGAATCTACGTATTGAATTATTTGTTGCTTATAAAGGATTAAAGGAGATATTTATGGTTCAAACAACATATAACAACTCCAAAGGCTGAGCTCAAGGGAAAATCGTAATGGGAGATTTGGCTTCTAAATAACGAGACTGACGCTGTAAAACATTTTATTTTGATATCAAACATATTTACTTATAATCACATTCAGTATCATCAAACATCCTCTATTTTTACAACGCTCCATGTGAATCTTCCTTTGTTCGAAACAATGCGAAAGTCTTCTTTTGTCATCTCCTTCAGGACAAGTTTCACTTTATCTTTCACAGATACTACGGGTTCATGTTTTGCTTCTTTTAATGCAGATTTCACCTTAGGAAACATACAGGAATCTCATGGCATGAGATGCGGTGATTAAGGTGAATGGTCTAACACTGGGATGCTGCACTTGGCTTAGAAACCTCTTGATAAGCAATGTGAAAAATACCAGTGCATTGTCTTGGTGAAAAAATTGCCTTACGGAATCTTTGTCAACTCCTACAGTCGAATACTTAATCGACAGTGAGATCAACCAAAATATCGGCTTCTTCGGTACTTTCATCTGTTCTTAAAGTGGAGTTGGGACCCGGGGAAGAATCATTTTCAAGGTCATCACGGCCACCTTGATAACATCTAAAGCCCTCAAAAACACGTGCACATGATAAACATACATTGCCGTAAATTTCTTTTACTAAATTATAAGTTGCAATAGTGAGTTTTCCAAGTTTTAAGTGAAATTTCACAATTCGCTATTCACTTATGAGTGTACCGGCGAATAAAAAATTAACTCTAATGAGAACGAAGGCTACAGAAATACAGATTTGTTATTACAGAAACGATAGATACTGCATTCAAAAGAGAAGGCTTCATTTTAAACAGCTGTTGGTGGCTGGTGTTTGGCGCATGTGTGCTTGTTCTGTAGCAGGGTTAGTCCAGCTATTAAATAGTCACACCACATAGAACTCCGCTACATGGTACCTAAAATGTTTCAAATATTGTAATATACTTGTATTAGTGTTAAAAATAAAGGGCACTTTGCTGATTCCAAAAATGTATTAATTATGAAAATTTGGTAAATACGAAATGATAGCCACAAAATTCAATCTTAAAATTATAAACAAGCGATCCCTATCATTGAGGAAAATTCTGTTTTTGCATTTTTATCAAAATGTATTATTTTAAGATTATTATAAGATTTCTTCAAAACTTACTTTAATTATATGGCTGATATTTTTCAATATTATAAAATCAGGTTACATCTTATGAAGAAAGAATATTTTTTTCTCTAATAACCTCTCACAAATTCAGATGTTGCACAGTACTTATAAAAATGTTAAGTAGTATTCGAATAACACACTTTTCAAATTTTATGAAATTCATATTTGAATTTGCAATTATGATCACTGCAGAAACTAATGTTTATCCCGTTCAATCCTAGTTTATCATATTTGATATACTCGTATTTCCTCTCCTGTGCCCAGCATATCACATTAGATACGCTCGGTGAATGTCTTCTACTGCCTAAAGTATCAATAGAGATACGCTTGATGAGAATGTTATATTTGATTTTCTTAATGTTACTATATGGCATTACAATGCCGCGAAATCTATATAGATAGATAATTTGGAGAGTTGACCTTGGTGATATGGGGTTGGATTTTACTTCTGGTTATCAGGACAGGGTAATTGTTATAAACACGTGCTTGACGTGGCTCTTTAAATGTAATGACATGATTTAAATGGTAAACTTTATTCGGTTTGATTTTTTCTTTCTTGCTTTTTTCTTAGAAGTTCGAATGATAATTTACGGATTTTTATGAGGGTTAGGGCTTATAGTAGCAGATGCTACCAGCTGTTCGTTTCAGTCGGTCGATTTTTATTTGTACCGAAAATCATGACGAAAAGGAAGTATTTATCTGATACTGAGATTTGCGAATTAAGGGATGAATCTGAGTAATGTTAGAGAAAATAATCCAAATAGCCATTAAATGAAAAAAGGACGAAAAAGATGTATCCTTTGCTCAAAAACTTGCGTGAAGCGTCAAAAGTTGACAAAATATGTGTGTAAAATATGTGACGTTGGACAATGCGTTGAATTTTTTTTTTCTTATAAAAATACCAAACAGCAAAATAATATTCATTTTTTACATCTGAATATTTCATGTAATGGTGCATCACTACACCATGAAATTTATGCAACAAATGTAAGTATATTTTGTATTTTTTTAAATGATATGATTTCTTATGTAATTTTATGTATAAAACACACAATTATCGATTAAATCTTTTTTTCTTTCATATATATTAAGTTTAATGCATATTAAATAATCTAAGTAAAAACCAAAATATTCTATTGAACAGCCGATTTTAGAGGAATTTTTTTCGCGAATTAGGCTAAATATCTAAAATCGTCAGGGCATAGCGTGACACTCCGCGGTAAGAAACTGCGGGCCAAAGAAGCACTTCTTTTTTCTCCCTCCGTTAGTGAACTGGTTATTAGTATTCTGAATTTTTTTCACTTCATCTATAAAGTACACTTTGTCTTACTGTGATCTGGACTCAATAAATATGGAAGTAAAAGATAAAAAATTAGACAAGAAGGTATAGGTGGAAAATAGAGAAGGATCGCCAATGTACCCTAAGTCCAGAACCTTAAGTTAAGAACGTGATGTACAAATATTCATAGAGATATTACTTATTAATTACTCTAGCATCATTATTCACGTTGATGAAATTGATTTTCTATTCAAAAGAGATACATAAATATACGTATCTATTGTAAAAGAGGCTTCCATTGGTATGAAGTTTAAAAAATGTGGATTATTTCAACTTTCTATAAAATAAGCTTATTTTTCTTAGTTTAAGGCGCCTTTCTATCAATTACCTCAAGATAAGTGTAGATAAACTTATAGTAAATATTATATAAGATTAGACACTATTAACAAAAACACTAATTGGCATTTTTGAGCATAAAAGTAACATAAATATACCCGCAATTTCTAAAATATTAAATGATACTTAAACTTTCATTTTTTGTATGAAGTATTCCAACATACCAAGCAGAATTTGTTTTGATATTTTTGTCAGTAATATGTGATTTTGAAACCGTGTACTATTATTTTTAAAAAAAATTTACTGTATTGAAGAAAACAAAAATAAATTTTGTGTTTGATTGAAATTGAGTATTTTGAATTCTATATTAAAACGTTTTTCTGAATTTCACTTGGTGTGTGTGTGTGTGTGTGTGTGAGTGTGTCATCAAATTTTCGATCGTTAATTTAACCAACTTCCCATCAAGCTAGAGCTTTGAAATTTTGGGAATCGTTCGTACTCGCCTAACAATGCAATATTTAGACATTTGCGACAATATTTTCTTTAATAATGCAGTATAGCCCAAAATCGCTTCAAAAATTGTTGGCGCGATTTCAAAAATTGGCACCAAACTTGGCGTTTTTTTTTTTTTTTTTTGCTGAGCATTAAACCGAACGCAGAACAGGGTATTTGCAATTTCAGGCAAAATATGCTAATCTGCCGCCAAGGATTAACCTTTCTCCTGAATTTGTTCCATATTTTTTAATAGAATGACTTACAAACTTTTCAAATGCATGTTTTGATTTTATGAGTATTAAGAATTTCTTAATATGCTCACAAATGTATCTTTTTAAGTAAATTTTAAAGTTAAAAATAACTAACAGTTTTAACTAATATTTCAATAATTTTCTTTAATAAACTTTGCTACCACATAAAAACGTTATTTTTAAAAACGTTGGTTTTTATATCGAATTATATATATATTCTATACAGAGATTTAATATTTTATTATTATTTCAGCATTTTGTTATTTAAATAACGTATATGATACAGGGTATTTCTAGATTCAAAGGGAAGGATTTTAAATTATAAAGATGTATTGAAAGAAAAAATTTGAAAATTGAATTTTGTAGAAAATTATTTGCTTAAAATTCCATAATATGTCTTAAATTTCAAATTATTATCAAAGCAATAAATAAAAAAAAAAACAATTTTAAATAATATTTATATATTATATGTATAGAAATAAAAAAAAGTCTTAAGCAATATTTCTACATCACACTTACTTTCTAATTTTACCTTCTTCAGTTGAATTAAAGAATCGAATTCAATAATTATGATTCCAGTGAAGTTCATCGGTTGTACTTGATTGATAAATATACAGTGATAATAATGTGTCATAGATTACAGAAAATTAAAAAAAAATAACTTTAATTAGCTTAAAATTAGTTTTCTAAATAAGTTTTTAATTCTCCCTGCAATGTTCCAGTTTTTAGCATGTTGTAGATAATTTTAAATGTCTTAAAAATTTTAGTTTCTAAATATATTTGTATAAATATATTTCCCCCATATTTTGAGCTAGAATATGCATAGAAATGATGCAATAAATTACCAAGTCAAATTTCGAAAATAATTTCATATATTTCGCATCCATAATTGGAAGTATTGCCATCAATATTTCAAAAAAGGATTTTAAATATAGAAATAGGAATATTTAGTTAAATAAATTTTGATTTGAATTTCGTATAGTTAAGACACATAATTATATACGAATACCAATATGTGTCATTTATAATTAGTGAAAGGGAAATAAATGACTTTTAAAGAAAAATAAAACCCGATTACATATTTGCATAATTTTTCGAATATTCAAGAATTTCTTCTCATTAATTTACTCACTAAATCATAAAAATATACTAAAAATTAATCAAAAATTACTTTGAAAACTTTTTCAGATCAGCAACAAAGAAATAAACTTTCAAAAGACTTTTAAACTTCACTTGAAATCGCTAATGTAAAAAAAAAAAAAAACTTCGTAAAAAAGCCTTTAAATTTTTTTTTCATCATTCATTCGCTTCATCTAAATGCCTTTATGATAAATTACATTTAACACTTCGGAGAGATCTTGGATAACTTTTTTTTTCAATCCTATAAAAACTCTTTATAATGAAAGAGGAGGGGGAAAATAATTAGAATTCAAAAAATAAGAAAGACAAAGAATCCTATTGTCTTTTTCACTGGGTCTTTGATTCGCAGGTGGTAATCTGCCAGCGAAAGTAACGATTAATTAGTTGAGATGGAACTAAAAGAATTGGACTTCATCAAACGAGGGATTTCCCGATAAGTTCTGTATCCAATCGGCAAATATGAAAATCTTTCTTATTTGTGGTTAAGGGAACAGTAATAAATTGCTAGAGAATTGATTAATGATTATTATTTGGACAAACTAAAAATAAAAGAGAGTCATTTTTTAATGTATATTTCGATGTGCGTAACACAATTCTTAAACTGTATTCAGTATTATAATACACAACAGTTATTTATTTATATTGCTTATAACTTCTTAAAATCTAGGAATTTATAGAAGTAAAATCTCTCAATGATTAATCTTATACATACATTTGAAAGTTTGTCTGTTTTTTTGTCCATCGTACAAATCTTCACCGTTGATATTGAGGGCCAGTCTCATTACTTAATTTCCACTTAGGTACGGAGATCTTAAAACAAGACTGAGGCTGCTACATAAGTAATATTCATGCGTCAAATGCCGTCGGCCGGAAGCTGTTTAATGTTAAGCCTCTTTCGAAAACAGCGTTTCCTGTTTATGAAAGATTATCTTAAAAGACGTAGTCTTCCTCCAAATTTCAGTTATTTTTTTCATTTCGACTTAAAAATGGTAAATGAGCAACGAATTGTATTGCACTTTCACATAAAATATGACAAAAAGTTTGCTGAAACTTATAAATTTAATAAAAGATTTGTATGACAATGAATGTTTATCACATTCACGTTTTTTCAGTGGTTTAAGCGTTTTCAAGATGCCTTGAAGATTTTTCATGCTCAGTCGTCCTTCCACGTTAGAATCCGATAAGAATATTGAAATATAAGTAATATGGTTCGTTCTGGCCATCGTTAAATATTCGGGTGATTTCTGAGACTGTAGTTTCTGGGCGGTAAATTTTACATAACAATCTTGATATGCAAAAAAGTGTGTGCCAAAATAGTGCCTAAGATTTTCACGTTTGAACAACAAGAAGCTCGCAAAAATGTTTATACCGACGTTTTGCTTGTCATTGCAAATGACCCAAACTTCTTGGAAAAGAAAATAGCGTGATAGGAATCGTGGTTTTTTTTTTTTTTACAAATGATCCAGAAACGGAAGCACAAATCCATGCTCTGGAAGAGATCATCTTCATTGAGAGCCAAAACCTCGAATGAACAAATCAATATTCAAAGCAGCCTTTTTCCCATATTCATAGGATTGTGTACCTTCACTGGATTCTCGAAGATCAAACTATTAATTAACGTTACTACCTTCACATTCTTGCTGAACTAGCAACCCGAAATGAAGAAGGTCAAGTCATTCTGCAATATCTGTCAAGAAACCTATGGGCCAAATAAGGAATTCCAGTGTTAAGACATCCAACTCATTCGCTAAATCTTACGCCATGAGGGGTTTCTTTCAATTTCCTGAGGAGAAATCTGAATTAAAATTAAAAAGATTTGAGTCCGTTGATGTTGTGAAAGAGAAACGCACACGTCCTGAAGAGGCATGATAGAAAACTTCCAGCATTGTTTCGAACAATGTATGATTCGCTTGGAACGTTGCAGTGATAGAGGAGGGGTCCATATTGAAGGTGATAAGAAACACAGCGTCAGTCCCGCTATTTAAAAGTCATACCTTTTATAAATCTAAATTTTAGGATGCTTCATTGGTGGTGGTGGGGGGAGAAGCGTGCACTTGCCAAAACTTTTCGCAATTATTTCTGTCGTTGTTATTTGATACCTTCCCCCTTTTGTTTTACTAGTCTTTCGTTTCCCCCCTTCCCAGAAGATGCCACAATTCTTTACCAAATATGTGTACTCACACGATGCTCAATATTTTAGCATTTTAATAAAATTTGAAATTTTTTTAATTCGGTTAAAAAAAAAAAGAAAGTTACTCTAATATTAGCTCCAAGTTTATTCTACATTAATAAAAGAACAGTTTGGGTGAGGTGTTCTAGATCGTTCTACAATAATATTCTCATTAGAGCATACTATAAGAAATGATTTAATTATAATTTATAACATTACCAAAATGAATAATTCTTACGTTGAAGTAATAAAAGCTAAATTAAAACATAGATAAAAGTACATAATTTAGTTCAAATATATTTTTAACTACTCATTAACAGGAGGTGTTAACGTACTTGTTTCACATTGATCGTTAAATTTTCTGCAATTCTACCGACTATTGAATTTATTGATTGTTGTAAGGAGTTTCGATTCTTATTATCCGTTGATCAGCTTCCCCATAATATATAACTTTATAAATGTATAAAATCTTTCTTTCAATATCTAAATTGCCCACTTGGAGCGAGAGTGTATGTTTAAGTGATCGATGCTTATGAAATACTTGAGTCTATATAAGGTAATTAAAATAAACAATATAAAGGATTACCTTTTGAAAATGTAGAAATGAACTAATTTATGTATCTATACAGATGATAGGCAAAATATGATGAAACACCTAATGAAAAAGCGCCCAAAAAAGCTCTTATCTAAATTCAACGTGTTTTTATGGCTTTTATGAAGATATCGCCGCTTGTTTCATCTACAATATATATATTCAACTGGCAGAAAAAATATATATTCAACAGGCAGAAAATATAAGTACTTAATATATTTTTTAAAATGTTAGAGGATCGCACTATTTTGCAGAAAGGTATTGTTTGTTTTGCATATATGGAAAGGGAGGGTACTCAAGGTCTAAACAGTCGAAAATGGGTGTGGGGCAAGATAAATTATGTCTAAAATTACGTTTCACTTCTAAACATGGAAACTGTGGACAGAAAAAAAAGATTCGTCAATCAAGAATCAAAGAACAAAAGTAACAAATAACAATGTTCAAGCAATATCTCGAACCAATAATAGCAAAATTAAAACATCGATCGAAAATATTCCTTTTGAAACATGGCAATTCTTCAGAATTTAACAGAATAGAAAATTATGGACGTGTTTCAAGGCACAAGCATCTCATTACTGATAATGTAAGCCCGTTGGTTTTTATCTTCCCTTGCCATTACTGATCTTAATTAAAAAGAATGAAAAATAGTCTTATGAAGAAAGTTAATCTAAGTCAATGCAAACTAATTTATTACCACTTCAGCAGAATATTTAATTATACATATCTATTTTACTTTCACTGCAGCTTCAAGTATAAATTCGCTTAAATAATGCCTACTACATTTACTCATCTGGTACTATTCTTTACCAATTTATATGTAAGGAATAGAGTCGTTAACCATTCTCTTATCACTTCTAAGATGAATTTGATTGTTCCGAACATTCCTACGGTTACGTATGGTTGGTTCTAATGTCTGATTCGGTTCACTACAATTCACTATATTTTTCATAACTTTCAATATTCGTATTAAATTCTTAGCTTCTTACAAATGAGATTTCTATAATATATTATTTATACTTCAATCTGTATCAATCAAATGTCGTTTATAAGCAATATTTCATTTTAAGCCGTTCGAAAGGAAAATTCTCTAAGTTCATGAGAAAATCGTAATAGAATACAAGTAATAACATTAATGTCAAAATACTCCTAATGTACTGTAGGGAGTTTGAATATAGGAATCATAATAATAAAATAATACAATTTCATCAGATGAATCCTTTTTCGCTTTTTTCTCCACCATTGTTTAATGGAGTCCCTCAGAAGCATTCCACCTTCACAGGTTGGTTTCAATTTTACAGGACAGCATGAAGAACATCAGGTAGATCAATGATCATGTAGGAGAATTATTTCTTGATATTTCTTAAGATCAATAGCACTTTTGAAAAGTTGAGTGATATAAAATTCATTTTAACATTTTTCAGAATAACGTTTATCCAATTGTGTGAATAATATTGCATGGTGGATACCCTTTATTTCAAACTAAAGAAGCTCCCATACATTCCTTGCAAGTTCATATAATGAACTCAAGGATAAAATGAAGCAGTTGCTTTGGATCCCTGAATCACTAGATCTGAAAATTGTTGAACTTATGTTGGCCTCCTCGAACCGCTTACAACTTCTTACCATGATAGGACTCATTAGAATTATATACTTTGGCATGAATGCAAATATGCAATCTGATAGTAAGTACGCACCGGTGATACACCCATGCAACTATCAAATAAACACAGAGAAAGGGGGAAAGAAATATTTGCCTTTACCACTATTGTCCTACGCCAGCTAACATACTCACACTTCAAACAGTCTGGCTTATCAGACTCAATTATTTAGGTTGTTGACAAAATAATGGAAATACCTGGCATTTTAATTAATTGTCTCAATATGAAACTCTGGTACATCATAAACGTTGTATATAGCAATCACTTCGAGTGGAATATACGTATATACTCATAGATTTATTGCATGAGTTAGTGTAACTTTCTACGATTTCTAAATATCTTCCACGTCTGCTTATGATGAAAGAGAAGAAATCTAGTTCTCTTACTTATCACTCACAGAATTTCCATAAATTTTTGAAGGAGTAATAAACTGCGCAATCAATACCACTCTTTTAATGACACAGGACAATTTATTATTTTAAAACATCAACAATTATATGTTATTCAAAGCAGTATTGTCCATAAGAATATCACTCGTTAATATAGAACAAAAATCAGAAATGGAGATAATTTCAATGATTTAAAAAATAATGGCTAATAGGTAGCTGCAGAGATACAGCTCGTAATAGTTATAATGCCCGTATGGAATACAGTAACAAAGAACAACGCAAGAATAAATTTGTGGATATCAGTTCAAGCAAAATTTGAGTATTTAGCAAGCGGCAGCAAAAAATTCTGGTTAGTTGCGTTACCAGAACGGAGCGTTTACTGAAGTGAGATGTTTTGTAATAATTCAGGATGAATACAGCAGATCTTTTCCGTCAACGGAGAGCGGGAAATTCGACATTTTAGAACCAATATTAAAATACATTGTTTACGGTATAGCGAACTAACATGCAATGAATTTCAAGCTTTCTGACAGCACTTCCTTGTGGATGCGTTACCATCTGAAACTACATGAACGCAGTGCTGTTAATATAATCTGTTAGGAACAGCGAGAACTTATTAAATTTCTTAATTAGTATTCACTCGCTTTTCAGGACATTACTGAATGTTAAATGTTCCCTGAAAAAGGTTGTAACTGTTCCGATTTTCAAATTATTTCACTTCTTTTTTTGCAGCAGATGAAATAAGATAAAGGTATATGTATGGAAATAAACCCTAAAATAGTAGTTTATTATACAAGCGAATAATAACTTTTATCTAGGAAGATGGTAGAAAATACAGTTTTTAGATCAAAATATTCATTAATATCAAATTTGTTTATACATTGATTCTTCTGAGTGAAACGAAATACTCGAACAACGAAAAGTATTCAATGAGCAAACGAAAGTGATTTTACTTAATTGCACTAGCAACAAAACGAAATCAAGAAATCGAGTGAAACAAAGAACTTCGAAACACTTTTGTTTATTTCTTTTTAGGAATTTCTTAAGAAATTAAATAAAGTGAACAATAATAAAAATATATCTGTTGCAAATGATTATTTAAAATTAATGACCCACAAAATTTATAGAGAATTGAAGTTTGATTAACAGAAGTATTTAATTTTTTTTCCCGAATTTTCACTCTAAAGCCTCATAGAGAGCGAACACAAATCATCTTCAAAATATGGAAACAGGAAAGCAAAAATATGTAAAAAGACTTTTCCAATATCATATTAATATGTGTAAAAATGTTGTTATTTTGAGAAAAGGGTTTTGACAAAAATGCGTGAACGTAAAATGAAGAATACGTGGTGTTATATTCAAAAGACTGACATTTTGAAACATTATGATTACAATAATGATATATAGTTTTGCGTAAGGTACATTTTACATCCTTAAAATATATTTGATTTAACATTTTATCGCCTGCTTTTATAGTAGTATCCGAACAGAATATTATTGTCTACCTTTATAATTAATTGTTTACTCTTATCTTAATATTTAATTTAATAACTGTTTTTATAGCAGTATCATCCTTTTTTATTCTTTTCGTTGTTAAGATTGGCAATATTTTTGTGCTGAAAATCTATTTTGTTTATCAAAAAAATGAGTCAGGAATTTGAAAAAGGTATTTACTATTCTTGACAATAATTGCTTCTACTATGCCTGAAACTCGGTAGTACGATTATTGTATACTAAATAAAATTCTCTTTGAACTACAAAAGCTTAATGGAAAACAAAAATAGCCACATGTGTTAAAAGGAAATTAGCTGAGCCAAAATAATTATTTTTATAAGTTTTTTGTCTTTATAACAATCATTCCAGTTGAAATACCAAAAAAAAAAAAAAAAAAAAATCCTATAGTGTTATCTTAGTCTTATGGTACTTATAATATCTGTAAGACAATTAAAAGCAAATTTCTCTTGCTACTTTATCTAGAGTACAAAATACAAAATATTTGTATAATCAATATTTATAGCAAAACAACTATTTAATACAGAATAAAACAATTATTTAAAGTTCAAAACAACATAAAAAAAATTGACATTCTCTTTGCTAATTTCATTCTCACATTTACGGAAGGTTATTTTCTGTTAAGTTTATCGAATAATGAGAATTATTCAAAATGAATATTAATTACCATAAATTAAGCAAAAGGCTGTGTGCAGGATCCACAGAAGTAGTTACAATGAATGAAACAAAATACCTTTATCGAATTCTAACGTATTTTTATTTACCCAAGGAAAAAAATCCCAAAAAACAGAAATATTGCCAATAATAACAAAATCCAAAAGAAGAAAAGCAGACGAGTCTTCCATCAAAATCCATTGCTAAACTAAATATTAAAATAAGAACAAACGATAAATTATTAAAGTAGACAAAACATATTCGTTTGTATCACACTCAATTTTTTTTTCTGTTTGATTTATTTGAACGCAATGAAATGCATCTGAAAGAGCAAATAAAAAAAAAAAAATGAATGCTTCTGCGATTCATTCATTTCCTTTGATTTTTAAATATATTTTTAACACTGTTTTAATGGATTGTGTTTCAGTTTTCCTGTTCTTAAAAAAATCATTTAAAAAGCTTTAAAAAACGGAAGAAAAAAGTGATTCCAGCAAAAGCCTTCGTTATTATTTGTTTTCTCAGATGCACTTTATTACTTTGAAATAGATCAAGCAGTAAGGATTTGAGAACGTTGTCGAAATTCCATAAGATTAATATAACACATGGATCAATAAGTCCCGAGACTGTGCGGTCGTTTTTTTGCGATTTCCTCCTTCAAACGCACCAGCAAGTCAATATAATAATCATTGTTGATCGATTTACCTTTTTCGAGGTAGTCAATGAAAATCACGCCATGCGTATCCCAAAAAACTAACGCCATGACTTTGCCAGCTGACTGCTGCGTTTTCGGACGGCTTTCGCCAGCTGTGCGCCACTCAGATGAATGCCGCTTCGACTCAGGAGTGTAGTGATGTATCCATGTTTCGTCCATGGTCACGTAACGACGCAAGAAATCTTTTTTGTTGCGAGTAAATAGCGATAAACAGCTTTCTGAATCATCGACTCGTTGCTGTTTTTGTTCCATCGAAAGCAATCGCGGCACCCACTTGGAAAAAACCTTTTTCTTGCTCAATTTTTCATGAAGGATAGTAAATACATTTCCATATGATATCTGTGTCATCTCAGCAATCTCACAGAGCTTCACTTTACGATCTTTCATTATAATTTTTGTCGCTTCACTCACATTTTCCGGTGTAACGGCTTCCACAGGTCTACCCGAGCGCTCCGCGTCGTTGCTTTTGATGGACAAGAGTCCGGGTAACATTTTTCAATCCATTGTTTCGCTTGCACGGTGTTTTTACCCATTAAAAAACAATGTTTTATCAGAACACGAAACTCGGTTTTTTCCATTTTTTAAACAAACTACAAAACGACTTTACTCCAACCTCGATAACTCAGCTGTTTCTGGTCCGATCGACTTAAAATTTTGACACGTTTCAAGCAAAGGTTAGTACTCTAGAAAGACTTGTTTACTGGTTTACTACGAGCGCCATCTCTGGGTTAGTCTCGGAACTTATTGATCCATGTGTTAACGTTGACGAAATCAAAATAATCGGTAGACGGAAGCCTTTAAGCAAAATCAAATGCAACTATTGTAATTCCTGCGTACGAGTAATATAATGTCATTCTTGGAGCCTAACATCACATATTCTTTTTTTTATACCCACACATTTTTGTTGACGACGTTTTCTCAAAGTAACAACATGCTAACATATGTTACGGATATTTTATCTAAATTCGTATATCATTTGAATGTACTGAAACCTTCCATGTTAATTGTTAAAGATAAAACTTCTGATGTAATGTGATATCAAGTTTATCTTACTTTGTATTCTTGATAATTCAAGTGAAATAATTATTTCACATTTAAAATAATCACAGAATAAATTTAAGATATTTTATCTCGCTTTACTTTGCATATGAATATACATAAACATTCCAAGTGATTATTTTTGCGTTTACATATGCTGCCAGCTGAGATCGACTGTAATTTATCCCATGTCTTTGACATAATTATAAAATAAAAAAAATAAAAAAATTGGATATATATCAAGTAATATATAAAAACATTTATATTCAATTCCTACTTAGATCAACAAAGAAAATTTTTATTTTAGATACTTTTTATTAAACAATTACAATTAATATAAATATGTATATACATATTATAGAATCACAATATTAAGTGACAAAATAAATTTAGTCTGTAAATTAAATGGTTGGAATGCAGATTAGCTTGGTGACAGGAATTATTTGGCGGCTTACTACCAAATGGGGCTACCCTGGTCCACTTGGCAGATTTAATGATCAGCAAAAAAAAAAAATCTTTAAGTTTGGCAAATTTTGAAATCGCGCAAAGTGGTCGGCTAAACGGCATTTTCACCAACTAAATTCAATTGATATTTGAAGAAATGTATTAACATCAAGTGCCATCCATTATAAGTTTAAAAATGTATTTCAGCTTGAAAGGATGAATAAAAATTATTTTATTAACGATTAAAAATTTGAACAAGATATATATATGGAGAATGTGAACAAATAATAGGAATTTAAAAAAAATATTTCTAATTTTTAATATAATCACAACATAAAATAAAAAAAGTCTTAACTAACTGTATTTTGTATCTGAATTTACATGAATCTTCCTTTTGACTGTTTTAGATCAAATTTTATAATAATACATTTTATATCTTGAGTGAAACTCATCACGTGATGTTTTTAAAATAACTAATTAATACAGAATAAAATAATCTTAGACATGTGTGTGTGTGTGATTGAAGGTATTTTATCTAACAACAAGATTTACATGATTCATACACTGAGGAATGCTATTACGCTTTTTTCTTTCGAAGGACAGAATAAACAATATGGCTCGTTTAATGGAGATTCCAAATCCTACTTGATATTCAGCAAGACATTTTATCTTCCTGATCCAAGGATTCGAAGCAGAAAAATATCGGAAGCTGTTTCCCATACATCTTGCTCCAAGTATTCCGTTTTGCTTAAACATGAAATAAATTCCGTCCCCTGGAACAAGAAAATCGCTAGAATGTTTCGCTTTTGCAAATTTTCCGACAACAAAGGGTCGCTACAAAAAATTTATGGGTTACAGCAAGTCATTGAATTTACATGTTTATTGGACTTATTAACATCAGAATTGAGTTGTGTTTTCATCAATATTTTGCTCGCCGTTTAGTAAACTCCACACTTAAAGAAATACGTAAAATGACATTCAGAGCTTTGCTTGTATAACTAAAATACTACTAACAGAATAGAATCTAGTAATTTAGGACAGAAATAATTACATAAACATTAGTATGAATCAAATTTAGAGCAAATATTTAAAACTAAATTCAATACATAATGGGAATTTTAAAAAGAAAATTATTTAATCAAATACAATTTATTACTTGATTAGATGAAAATACGAGCTGTGGTTACTAAAAAATGAGACTGATGCTGCTACTGAAGAAGTAAACATGCGTCAAACACTAGCGACTGACAGATGTTTAGCTTGAATCTTTCTCTTTCAAATGCAGTATCTCTCGTTTCTGTAAACAAATCACTTTCGTTGGCATTAGAATTATATTTTTAGCAGGAAAAATAATAAGTGTAACAATACAGATATGAATTGATGTAAAATTTTTCATGAAACCGCTTCTGATAATTTATTGAAAGAAGTTTATAGCAATAAATGTTTCTCTCAGGAACGTGATTTTGACAGGTTTAAGTGTTTTCAAGAAGGCCAAGAGGAAGTTGAAAAAGGATTTTCGTTCGGGCCACCCTCCCACCTCAAAAATGGATGACAATATCAAATTAAAAAAATGGTCATCTGATTCGATCGGACCATTGGTTAAATATTCGTGCGACTGCCGATAATGTAGGGATTGACAAAGAAAACGTATTTTAATTTTTTTTCATAACAATTTTAACATAAAAAGAGTGTGTTCTAAAATGGCTTCCAAAATTCTCCCGCTTGAAAAACAAGACGCTAGAAAAGTTTTTGCGTTGACATTTTGACTGCCATGACCGAAACTTGTTGGAAATGATTATAAAGTGTGAAGAATTGTAGTTTATTACTTATGATCGTGAAATCGATGCAATGGTAGATCTCATCTTCACTGAGAGCCAAAAAGGCTCGAATGGGCAAATTAAAAATCAAAGCAACTTGATCATTGTTTTTTAGATATTCATGCGATAGTGTATACTTTCATTGGGTTCCTGAAGGTCTTCATATTAAGCAACATTACTTCACGTTCTTGTTTAACTCAGTGAAAGAATAAGGAAACATTTCTCGAATTGAGGAAGGGCAAATAATTTCGCATTACCTGCCAAGAGGATTTTAGCATATCAGGTTAGGCCATCAGCCTTATTCGCCGAATCTTGTGCCATGCAATTTCTATTTGTTTCCTAAGGTGAAATGTGTATTAAAAGGAATAAGATTTGAGTTTATTGAAGCTGTGAAAGAGAAAAAAAAAGTCACGCGTCCATAAGAAGCTGACAGAAAAAGACTTCCGGCACTGTTTCGGACAATGAACGATTTGCACGGGGCGTTGAAGGGATAGAAGAGGGGTGTATATTGGAGGGCATAGTAATAAGTAAATATATATGAATTATAAATAAAATGTTTTACAGCGTCAGTATCGTTATTTAATAGCCATACCCTGTATGTTCATACATCTGACTGTTACTAATATATGTCTACTTTCTGAAATATCAAAAAAAATGCCTATAACATGAAAAATAATTTCATTTCAATGAGGATACGAAGTCCGTTTGCTGCCTTTTTCTTTAACGCATTTGAAAACAGTATATCTTTTGAGAAATAAAAGTAACCGAGAAAACCCACACACATTATAGTGTGGGTTGTTCACTGATTATTAGCATCGCACTTAAAGTAAACCTGTGACGGGTCTATCCGCTGTGACTGGTCATTAATAATCCTCTTGGGGAATTAGCACTCCTCAATAGTTAATTGTATCAGAGAGCTTCCTCCAAAGAAAAGAACGGACATATGCAAATTAAGACTATTATGGGTATATATATAATGTAAGCTTTCAAGAGAAAAAGTGGAGGCAGAGAGGGAATGAGTGGAGACAGACAGATTTCTAGTTTAATTGTTCTGTAGATTTGTAGCTGAGCTGTCAATAAAGTAAATGTTTTAGAGATGTCGACCCTTCCTTCCCATTCGTCCGATCACTTGTGATATTGGCGCCCAACTTACCCAAGCCCTTGGATAGGAGTCGGTTTGAGTTTTGGAGTATTGCCTGAAATATTTATTTATTTAGATAGATAGATAGACAGACAGACAGGTATGTAGCTGAGTTGTCAATAAAGTAAATGTTTTAGAGCTGTCGACCATTCATTCCCTACCTTCCTATCCGTCCGACCACATGTCATTATAAACCTTAGTGCTGTTGGGGACATACTTATTCATTTTTAATCACGGTCAATTGATATATATGTAAAATTGATCTGCTTCCGCATTCTCTTAACTTCCACAAAATTCGAATGTCAAGACTTTGAGTTGAGGCAGATTTAAAAAGCATCAGCTCAATTGTACAACGGGTCTTTAGTAGTGTCAGGTATAGAAACCATAACTCGATAGATAAACGCCGGCTGTGAGCTCATGATTTGGAACGCCGTTCACTGTGGTTAATATAGTCGCCATATATCTTGACGGAGCAGATTTTGTTCCAGGATACGAATAAACAAAAAAAACTTTAAAATGATTATAATTTTTCCTCATATTGATCCCTCTGATTATTATTTTTCTTTCAAGAGATGACTCATGGCCATTTTAAATACCTTTTCCATTATTATAAAGATATAAAAGTATGAGACGCAGCAAAATGTGATAAATATTTCGCCGTAGGATCTGACTTTTGTTAGAAAGATGGGAAATATTCGTTGCATATCGATATACAGTAATTTGAATATTAAATATTTTTTAATAATTATAATCTTTCATGAAAAATCTTTTTTAAAGTAATTCAAATTTCCAATAAAATATTTACTTTAATGTCATTCAAATTGAATCGAATAAAATTGGTTTGAGTTTTTTAAATTATTCTTCCATGACTGAATTTTTACTGAGTGTGGTTGGCTCAAATAAATAATAGCAAAGCTCATAATGTGTGCTCAAATAGCAAGCTAAAATTCGTCACAATGTGTTTCTGTTTTACCTTTCTGACATATTAAAAGAAAGGATCACATTAAGTAACAATCTAGTTTTTTTTTTTAAATTTATTATTAATTTTCTTAATGTACGTTAGATTGAGTAATAAGCGCATAACCAAAAGATATTCAAAAGAAATGTGTTATTTTTATTCAATTATTTGTACTTATCTTTAATTGCCAGCAGTTTCTTAGCATTATTATTGATTGTATATAATTGAACTGAAACAATCACTGTATATTCAGTCGTTCTCATTTGTGTTAGTTTCATTCAATAATACTGAGAAAAAAATCTTATTGCTACATATACAGTTTAACAACTGATAAATTATAAGCTTTTTATGAAAAAAAATATTTCCATTAAGCACTTATTCGTAGAAAATTAGAGTATATTGAGAAATGAAGGATAATATGTCTTATATGGGTTGATCGCAGCTATTCCTTGAAAGATAATTATTTCCTCGGTAAATCCAATACTAGTCAAATATAATGAAATATCTCATATAAATACAATATTGTGCTATAGAGCTACCTGTTAACTTCCAATATTAATAATTGAATAAAGCTATTTTACTAACGATCATAAATCACAAAATTGGCATCTATTTTTAATCATTAAATATATTACAGTCATAAAAATCATGGATTAACTTTTAACGGGCCTTTCATTTTAAAACCAACAATTGGAACTAATTTACTACAACTTTTAATATAAGATCCTGGTATTATGAATAAACCGTCAATATTTAAATCGTATTTACTATACAAGAATTGTAATGAAGAGGGTGGTGGAAATAGAAGAGTATATTGAATAAATGTAGAAGTCACAGTAACGCTATGAACAATTTCCATTTCAACATTCGCTGTTAGAAGTCAGCATTCTATGTATCTAAGATTTAACATGTCAACATTAATATTAATAACATTTTCAGGTAAAATGCTCTTTATATAAATATTTCAATTTTGAAAATCCAACTAATTACACTGTTTCTTTAATGAGATGAAAAGAAACAAAGAACAAAATGCGATCACAATCAGTTCCTCATCATAACTCAATTAGACTTGTCGTCTCCAAAAGTATACAAAAGTTTGGTACATAGCTTTAGTGTTTGAAGGCTTGGTAAGACATAAAACTGATAACTTTTCTTACAGATTTTTCACTACATGTAATTCTCCCTCAAAACGGTACAGCTATAGTACATAGTGGAAATGTAAAAATGTAATCAGTGCGCGACAAATTGAATCGGATTCAATGATTTGTAATTTTTCTTATCTGATCCTGTTAATAGAGTTTTGCTGTTAAATTTTATAAGATAAATAGATAATTTTTCAACATATTCAGCTATTTTCAAACATTCCTGTACAAAATTAAGAGAATTTGTAAAACATGTCTAATTTAACAAAAATTTCTGAACCGAAGGCTTTAATTATGCCTCCAAAAATTATACAAATATTAAGAACCGCACGTATTCCTCACAACAGTCATCGTATTTCTTGCAATTAATGGGTAAATTGTATACGGTTATAGTTAAATTGAGTTACCACGAACGTCTGGATGTCGAATGAGATGAAGATGTGTCCGTAGATTGGAGGCAGGATAATCATAAGCGAAAGTGTCTACAGAGCTCAATGTAACTCTCAGTATGATCTGGAAGACTCTCTATCCATATCAAGAGGTCCTGGATAGGGTCAACCAAGATCTACAACGTTGTATGCGGTTCATTAGCCAACCCTTTCAGCGCAATTACACAGATTTTTACAACTTCATTCTGCCTCTGAAATTCGAGATTCGTGGGTCTACAGTTGCTAGACTTCGTGAGAAAAGGATTTATGCCATAAGACATGTTGTTTGCTTCCCCTCACTGCAATACAAGAGAGTGCGTTTACTATGGTACAAACAATATGCCCCTTGGGCCAAACTGCAGTGGAGCACCGTGCGTTTTACAGACAAGTCAACATGCTGTTGAACATAGATTTTCGGTGTACCGTTATCTGGTGAGAGCCTGAGACATAATATCATCCTTCCCTTATCACAAAAAATGGTAATTTCGGATGAAAAGAATTATAGCGAAGCTAAAAACTGCCTGACTATAGGAGTGGGATTAACTGCTACAGGAACTCAACTACATCCTGTTCAGAATGCTATTAGGCTGTGCAAACTAACTGGATGTTAGAGAGGATCTATTTCATGTCAGACATAGTTTTAGTTTGATATTACAAAACGGAGTTTTAACATCCCTGCATTGTGAGCTTTGCTCATAAATTTATGCACATGAAATGATATTTGACTGACACATTTCTTTTTCCATTATAAATGTATATTCATACCAAATTCCATTAAAATATGTCCATTAAGCTTACAGATATTCGACATATTGGAAAAAAAACTCTTAATTTTGCTCATGACTGTGTAAGGTGGTTCAAAAAATTAAATTAACTGATTAACCAGTTTAGGCTGATCTTTAAGGAGTGATTATGTCTATCACTCACAATAACGTTATTTCGTCATAAAATAAGAAGAATTTACACACTTATAACATGAAAATTAGATTTAAATATTAATTTAAGTTTAAAACCTTAATTTTTTAGTAACGAAAAGATGCATAACCAATATATAAAGTAGTGCTATCTCGGTGTTGGTGAAAATTAAAATGCGATTGATAAAAGCGTTTGTATCATAATGATGGTAATAATTACAAAGTTTTCGAGCATCAACAATCTATTTAGTAGTTAATAATGAAAATAAAATGAATAAATCCACTACTTCAGTTATCCTCTTTGATTACTGCATTCTTCACGAATGTTGGAAAAGAAACTTGATATAAATATATATTCTTAATAGTTCTGAAACGTAGTTTCACACACAACTAACAATATTTTTTCAATACACAAATTATATCACAACAAATAGTTGAAAAAGATAGCGTAATAATTTGGAAAAAAAAGTTAAAGATCATTCTTTTTTTACATAAAATATAACATAAAACTTTTATAGACAACCCGTAAAATTATGAAGTTATCTGTATTAGCAATATATATACATAGAAAATGTATTTCAAAATTTTCGAGACATTTTTTTCTGATCTTAAAGTCGAACAATTTCTCAATTTTAGTAATTTGCTTTAAAACATGACCCCAAATTTTAATCATAGCTTTCTATAAATTTACCGTAAAAATAATGAATCTCTATGATTTTATTAAATATATCATTAAAATCATTTACTAATGAGGTTAAAATATAACCTTAAATGTTATTTGAAAAAAATACTGTTTTTTATCCGAATATTCTAAGACGTATCAAACACGACAAACATACACTTCTTTCTGTTTTACTAAAAATGTATTTATATGGCAACATTGTTGAGTACTCTTAAAGGAGATATATCAATATACTTTTAAATCAAAGAATATCGAAAGGTTAATTCTCAAACACTGATTTTTATTTAAAAAAAAAAAGTTTCAGTTCACGTCTTTGTGCAAATATTTGATCAAGTCTCTTGACTCTTTTCTTCTTTACTTTGTTATTAAATATATTTAAACAGTCTTCCTACGCATATTGAGACATCTATCATTACTAAGCATTTCGAATATTGAGAAAATTTTTGTTTTTTAAATTTTAGTATTTTGTTTCAAAAGTATTTCAGAAGGTTTAGTGAGATGGGGAAATTATTAATAAGAAAAAACATTGTTAACAGAAAAAATATTATTAATCTTTATAAACATTATTAATCTTTAGCAACTGATGAGGAAAAAATTAGATATAGGACGTAAAGCTACGAATTAATAAATTGAAACGCTATAAATCTCGAGATCATTAATATAATAACACATTTTTCAAATTAATTTAGGATAACTCAAATAATAAAATGCTACAAGGTTTGTATTTTTTGTTGCGAAAAACTACCTCATTATTTGAATATTAAAGTTAAGTATTTAATAAACATTTTTTAAAACTTCCTAGTTATTTTATATAAGTAAATAAATAGTTAAACGTAAGAGAACTATATAACAGCCAAGAATTGAGACTTGAGTACTCGAAGAAATAAAATGACATTATGTCTGACCAAATATGAATTTATTAATTCGTGAACTCTAGTTCATTTTACGATGCTAAGAAAACATTGAAAATAGTGAAAACTTACGTATCTTTTAGAAAGGGGAAATGAATGCAGATTTCCATAGAGTGAAGGTAGGGACATGCTTTAATAACGTAATTTTAATTAACAGGGCTTCATCCTTTCCTAGTAGCGAGCATGATCTCTGAAAAGTTATTCTGTACTTTCTCACTGGAATGATACGACAATGAATCAGTATCGAAGATGTGAAGCCAGTATATGTCAAATTTGGCTTTCAGCTATTACAAGTAAACTGTGTAATTCTTTTTGAAATCGAGTATGCTGCAATTAACATAAGGAGATTCGCGCTTTTCGCCCAACTCAGGAAAATTGCCAAAACGACCAAGAATCGTTTCTTTGGCTTTGCGTTTTCATAGAAAATTAAAATATAAACAGTAACGTCATCAGTGGGGACCGTATAGTAAAAAATGAAAGACTCTTCACTAATTCCATAGATGTATGATTTATAAAAAAAAGGTGATAAATATAACTGGTGAAAATTTAATTTAAAAATTCTGTTCAAACATACCATATTAAATGGGGAAAATATTAATATTTTCATTTGATATTTTTTCAACTGTAAAAGTTGTTTAACACAGTTCATCCCTCGGGGGGGGGGA
Source organism: Nephila pilipes (assembly GCA_019974015.1). Classification (NCBI taxonomy): domain Eukaryota; kingdom Metazoa; phylum Arthropoda; class Arachnida; order Araneae; family Nephilidae; genus Nephila; species Nephila pilipes. The sequence continues at coordinate 37,398 of BMAW01086097.1, forward strand.
CTTGACTTCATTAAGTAAGTTTGGCAATGGGGGTATTCTAGCCTTTTTTTTTTCTTTCGGTATGATTTGACTGATTTTGGAAAAGTAGGAATGAAGTTGCCCCGAGATACCCTAGTTGATTTTCTTTTTTTCTACCCTCATTTTAAGTATCCATTTTCTCCCTTTTTCCCTAAAGCTTAAACAAGTTTTTTGTGCAGCTTATCCAGATTTTAGTCTCGCATCATAATCCTCAAAACTGCCGCTTACTCATACAATCACATTGCGACTGGTAATAATCAGATGAAGGTAAACCTCAAAGCTAGTTAATATTTATTCGTTCATGGATCAAAATAAACACACACATCATATATATATATATATATATATATATATATATATATATATATATATATATATATATAAATATATATATATATATATATATATATATATATATATATATATATATATATATATATATATGACTCTCTCACTCTGATTTTACTTCCCACCTTACATACAGAGTGGTCAGATATCAAATTTGATCCATTGAGTTCTAGAAACGTCATAGTGTATCAATTGCAGTCACAAAACTTCTCAAAGTAAAATATCGCCAAATAGTTATACAGCTTAGCCTTATCAGCTTAGCAATATCCTTTCAATATTAGGAATTACTCATACTAAGTCTAATGTATTAAGATATATTCGCTTTAATTTTATTCCCTGTCCAAATTGGACATTTTCCACACATATGCTTTGCATTTTAAAGCAAATATGGATATATGTACACTATTCGTTTTAGATAAACTATCTTTCCATAATCTGTAATAATATTATTTTACGCACTTCATTATTTTTTCCGCAAAATGATATTCCAATCTTTAAAGTGTACATCCTAAAATACAATTTCAAACTTATTTATGTTGATTGGTTAATACACGTCATCAAAGAAAAAAAAACTTCAAGTAATTAAAAAAAAAGCAAACCCTTTTTAAGAGACTTTACGATCAATTTACCAGTTTCTGATTAGCATTCGAATGAATGGAGGGAGGTGAACATTCAGTGGGTAACAAAAATTGCAAATTATTTTCTTTCTCATTAAAATGCAACTAGGCCCTACGAGACATTGATCTGTCTTTAAAGTCTCATTATTTAAATCAGCGCTAGATCCTTACGACTTCTTGATACCTAATTGGTTGTTTATGGTACTAACACTAATCGAATTCTTTCCCGACTAAGATATCTTCTAAGCAGTTTTATTCAAATCGTAGAAAAGTGAGAGTGAAAATAAAAAAGTTCATAGATGATACATTGTTAAATTTTCATTGAAAGCAGAAAATTAGAAGCATTACAATTGACTTGTTTCTGAAAATACCTTAATTTTAAAAAATATGTCCGATATAAGAAAGAAAAAAAACTCTTCTTTTGTAATTCATAAAATTAGAAAAAAATAACTCTTATGTACAATTATATGGTTCAAAGCTTAGCTATGTATGTATAAAAAGGAAAGATAATTTTTTTCACTTAACTTGGTTGAACTTAATTAACCAGTTGTTTTCTTGATTGACATAGTGTATTCTAGTCTATTTATCTAGAAAAGAATAATGTATATAACTAGATGTATAATAGGCAAAGATAATATAATTTGTTTTTTATTTTTGTTATTATGTCCATAGGTAATGCAGAATATATTTTAATTTGTCTCTAAGGTCTTAATGGTAGTAGTTGCCAGATAAGATGCCTAACGGCAGTAGAAAAATTCATGTGAGAATAAATAAACGTGAGTGGTAACGACAGATTTGTAAAGGTTCGATAAAAACTTTTGGGTAGTTATAAATATGCTCTGGCATAAATATAGGGTATTCGGCTAATTTCTACAAGTGACACAGGCTTTTTGTGTTGTCAGGATAAATCTGCTATGGTTTTGAGTCATGATATGACATAATTCCCTTATCTGTCTTGTCTATCATCTTAAATGAGATCTTAATCACAAATCTATATTTCAATATAAGTTCGAAAATAGATGAAATAATTAAAATAGTTAATTATGGTTCAAAATAGAGTTTATTAAATCTCTAACAAGGGGCATAATCTCAAATACAGTTCCAAGTTCCTTGCCACAAGTACTAACAGCTTTTATAATTTATCGAAAAAATCACTTGCTGCAATACGATGCGAGTACCTACTCCAAAAAGAAAATCAATCGGATATTGTTTATTATGTCTTGGTCTTAACAAACCATACAGATACATAAGAAACTCCCGTGAATTTTTCCACGAACAATCTTCTATTACTATATTCTTATATCTAAATTCAATTATTTTTCACTTTTATACGCTTCATTAAATCTATTCACTTCTATTCTAATGTTCACTTAAATTGCATCACTTTTGATTTGATAAGAAAGGAGCTGGAGATATATGGAATTAAAGCTGGAGACCATAAGAGTGTTTAGAAACTAATGGGCAAAAATTTAAGGTGCGATAGAAAATATCTCAGCGACTAGATGGCGTTGTAATGGAAAACATAAGGCGTGGATCATCGTGATTTCTACCGTAGATTCCAGGAGGCGTTGAAATGTACAATAATCCGGAAAAGGCCATGCCTCCTAATATCCGCGGTAGAAATGACGATGCATCAAGCTTTGTGCTTTCCATTTCAGCGCCGTCTAGCGGTTCACTACTAGATCTGCCTCAATGCATTGTATGGTGAATACTGATTATTTAAATATTTTATATCATTCGGCAAATTTTTGCCCATGAGTTTTGAAACACCATGAATAAAATCAGTAAAAAAATCCCTAGGTATTATTTTATAGAATTTTCGCAAATGGCCCATGTTATAAGGTTTTTATGATGTTATTGATCTGGAGCAGTTAAGTCTGTATGTATGGATAGATTGGTTGAAATTTCTATAGCTAGTTACAGAGGTTTCCTTAAATAATGCGTTAGCAAAAGTAATCTGGTTCATATTTCGTGTTTTCTCGGCTTGCAAGTGTAAACATTCTTTGCAGTCAATGTTACAAGATCTAAGAATTTTCCTTTATCGTGAAACCAATTAAGGCTACACGGTACCCTTTTTCAAAAAAAAATATTGGAGGCAGTAATATTAAAAGTAACTTATGTATTGTTTTCATACTATATTATTAAAATGATTCTGAAAATAAAAAGACAATTTATCAAGCCCTTATTTTAAAATTTAAAAAAGTTTAAAATTTTTAAAGATTTTTTAAACTCTTATAAAATACACAATTTTTGAATTTTTTTAATTATTTTGAGTGATTTATATTTCATACATTATTGCAAACAAAAGTTAGTATGGATTTGATAATCTGTTTCCTTGTTGAATTTTAATAATTATTTTTCTAGCTAAACCTGGAAAAAACACGAAAATTTTTAAAATATTAACTTTAATGTTTTTTAAAAAAATAACTAGGGATCCCAGACCTAAATCCATACTAAATTTTATAGAACATATATATCTAAGTATCTATAAAATATTTCAAGACTCTATCTTGAACAGAAAAAAAGCCTTAGGGATTAGAAAACACTTGCATCTTCAAAAATAAAAGTCTGAGAAAAACTCATTTAAAGTTTTTAAAGGCATAAAACAAAAACTAATAATACTTGCAAAGCTCTAAAATTTTAATATATTATTTAACTACTTATATAATATATGAAAACACTACTTTAATTAAATATGATGGCAAATATTTTTATTTATTCAAAATATGTTTTTGCAAAATGTCGATATAGCATTTGTTACGATGACAGATTATTCAGCTTAAAGTTAACATAATAATTCCACAAAAGTTTTAAAACACAATACACTTATAAAAAATAATAATGATATAAATAAAAGTTTTAAAAAAGTTAAAAACAACCAGGATTGTACGTAGCACCTAATGTTTTCTGAATTTTAAGTCGACGCAATTTAGCAAGTTTTATTTTTTTCTGCGCAACTTCAAAATTTGCAGATTTTCTTTTCTTTCTAAAATAGATTTCGATAAATTTGTCGATAAATTTTTCGATAAATTTGTCATTTCTAGGGTACTGTGTAGCCTTAAGTAGATAAAGCATGGTGTGAATGAAATTGTTACACAATATTTAATTACTTCTAGAGCAGAATCGAGTAGCCAATCCTTCAATTGAATACATCGATTCAGTTGGAACTTAAAAAGAGAGAGCCTTCTTGATCACAAATTGTTTGCTAGCGAATTTCTTAGCAAAGAACCGTTATGCATTTTGTAAGAAATTTATTCTCCATTTGGTAGAATGAAGAGAAGACTTGCATCTACTTTTTTGAGACACTAATTCTAGAAATATTTGGTGTAGGCAACTAATAAATTTCTCTTTGACAGTTTTTCTATCGTATCAGTGTCATTTTGTCTCGATATCCTAGGGTGCTCATTTTTAAATGATTGACGTTATTATTATCTACTGGAAGTTTCTGGAAGTGAGGTTCTTGAAGAATATTTAATAAATTATGCTTCATTATACAGGGTGTTTCATATTGAATGGGACAAAAAGAATAGCGCAGTGTGACTGCCGTAATGGATTTATTCAGCCGAAACAAATTTATTCTGCAACTACAATCATACAAGTTTTTTTTTGGCAACAGGGAAAAAATATCGAATGACGAACTCGCCTCTAGAGGCGCTGTTAAACAAAATGTCGTCCATGCAGGAGAAAGCGTACTGCGTTTTCGAATATGCCAAAACCTCCTCGGTAACTGTTGTGCAAAGACATTTTCGCACGAAATTTCGTAAAGAACCACCACATCGGCATAACATAAGCAGGTGGGTGAAGCAGTTCCAGGATACCGGCAGCTTATGCAAGAACAAAAGCCCAGGACGAAAAGAAACAAAACCCGAAGTGGTTGAATCACGAGTTGCTATCACGAATGTGGCAGGTGCTTGATTACCATGTAGACATTTGTCGTGTCACCGGAGGGGCACATATTGAACACCTGTAGAAACTTGAATAAATGTAGTTTTGAGGTAAATTTGAATTTTCTAAATATATTAATTACAACGTTAACAATCATATTTTCTTTTTGTCCCATTCAATATGAAACACCCTGTATTATATCTATGCTATGCTTTCAATACTTTTTGAAACAAATTTTAAACTATGAACATATGAAGACACTAAGGGGATTTATAACATATAAAAGTCAAATTTTAAAAGAAATGTGTTTTAAAAAATACAGTTAACAATCTGTTAACTTTTAGAGTTTATTTTGAATACTTTATATAATATTTAATCATCTTTGGAACCATAAAGGAATTTATAAAATACTTGAATTTTTTCAGAAGTAAATTCCTTCAAATAATCTCTCATGAAAATAAACCCATCAATCTTGAAAATATTTTTTAATAAAATGTATTTACCACAGTATTAAATAATAAAAACATCAAATTCCACTTTCGTATGTAAAATTAGGTATTTCTATTCTTTCTCTTTGTGAATATTGCGATAAGATTTTAATCTACTCTAATAACTCCTATTGCAATTTTGCGGGATTTTGAACTTACAATGAAAAGACTTCATCCCATTTCATGATCCTATAAAAAACTGAAACTTGATACATTTTTTTAAGTATAGTAGTAGTAGTGCCAAGTGGATTAAATGCATTATTTGTTTTTAATTGATTTTTAAGTTTATTATTCAGTATTTGTTTTATGTAGTGGGAGATGTTTGCATATAATGTTTGCTCGATGACAATGTTCAGTCCGTTTTCGAAATAAAATAAATCATATTAAATACACTTATTGACATAACAATATGATTTTCTGCAATATAATTTTCATAACAATAAAGTTTCCATCGTTATATATGTCCTCTTCCAGGCGCGATCACCTCAGATATTGAGTCTCAATAGGGGATACGGTTTTGGTTGTTTGGTTACGTTAAATGATATAATGCGTTAATGATAAATGATAAGTGCTATTCAAACACTAATGTATTATAATTAATTTAAAAAAACTAAAGTTGATATTACAAGATAAAGAGCTTGTCACATTGCATTTGCTATACGAATATGACATTTAAAGTGTACTTAAATATCTCTATTTTCTCGGACACGACGTTCTAGTCAAACACATTGCAGATATCAGATGTCCCGTCTCTTAGGAAATTTGTGTGAGGAATGAAAAGGGCCTCGCCTCTTGAAAAAACACGGCTCATAAAACTTTGTTTAGGTTGGATAACTAAATGTAATAAACTTAGATATTTGTTGGTAAGCACTCCAACAGGAAAAGGAATTGACACCTGCTAAATTGGACGGCTGATGGGGTGTTCTCTATTCCTAGGAGAATCGTACTCGAAACGGTCATGAGAAACAGAAATTTTGCAAATCCTTTCTCACTAGCCCAGCTGTATTTAATTAGAACCATGTCCGAATGTGAAGAGACTACTGACGAGCTTTTTAAGTGTAGTCGCGGCACTGTGGTAATGGTGAGATTCTAAATAATCAATACCCTATGAGATCACTAAATGGTAGGAGAGGCTCAAAGTGGCAATGAGTTGTGGACAAATAGATTACTTTCATAAGAAATTAGAACATCTCAGGTCAATATGAAGTATTTTGTTCTGTAACAAGACAACTCTAGATCATATGACGTTTTGACGAAGCTCCAAAGTAGATATATACTGAGAACTTCGGACATATATCCACCATAGTATTTCTAGATCTAGCACATCCAGTTCCAATCTATTTCTTATCCACACATTTTCTTAAAGTAAAAACAATACCAGAATGTTGTAGGGGTCAACTAACCACACTGTGGTAGCTTTCCGCCCCCCTCCAAAAGTTATCGAAATGGAATCCATAAATTACCATCATGCTAAGAAGTGGTCAAAAGTAACAATATTAATTATGTTGTTACGCTATTATCAATAAGTGTTTTGAAAATATGTTACTTTTATATCAAAACCGAACATGACATTCCATTACACCTACATGTTTGTGTAATAATAGTGTTAACATATTTACATAGTAAATATATTTGTATAAGGATTGTATGAGGATGATTTAAATAGAACATGTGTTTCATGACAGATGGAGTTGCTAAGCAAATTGGCGTTATCACTGCTTGTTGACTTCCGACAAACAATGCTAAGGTTTTGATTTGGAGCGATTTCCTGGCGAATGGAAAAGTAATTGATGCCGTGTCGAATTGTCATTGTCGATAAAAGCTAGATTCATCATTAGATTCCGGAAGCCAAGCAACAATTAAAAAAAAACAGTTTCTTCATTTATATTTGTAGCAAAGAAAGCGAACACGGCAATTTCGGTGGGATAAGGAATCACCACGATTTTTTGGGATGCGAAGGGAGTCATCTTTTACTCCCGAACGTCTTAGGAAAAGAGGAGTAAACGAACATGACTACAGAATAAAATAGTAAATAACCCTATTCCTAATTTTCAGTCATAACCCGGGAGTATTTTGAGCCGACCCTTTATTAATATACTTTTATTGTACTTAAAAATGTTTGTGTTTAGTTGTGTCCTCATATATAAAATATAGTATATATACTGTCAATTGTTTTACTTTTATAATGCTTTCCTTATTTTTTCCTCATGTTATTTCAATAAGAAAAATAGTCTTCGTAATAATTTGAGCGCTGGATAAATGAATATATGTGTGTGTGTGTGTGTTAATATATATATTTCATACATAATTTTTTCATCTATATATTTCATTTTTTATATTCTCAGTGTCAACTGCTTATTGGATATAGATTAATTTTCTTTCCAGCATTTTATAAGAAAACTCAAAAACTCAATTTATTAGTTTTTCATAACATTTTTTTAAAAAGAAGAAATTATTCATATACCTGATTTACATCATAAATTATTATCTGTACTTTAAATAATATTTACCGGAAAAGAATAAAAGTTAATTCACACTATCCTTTAAAAAATTGATTTTAATACACTTTTTCAACAGTAAGAATATTTAAATTCCATATTTTGAATGAGAGTGATTAATGTATATTACCCTAATGGGATATTCCTTTAATGCAATAAGAGTAATATTTTCTATTGAAATTGTAAAAACATTATAATATATTTTATAAAAATAAATGAAAATGAAGAAATATTTCTTTTTCTCGAAGTTTTCCTTTTAGTGATTTTAAAATAAATCCCATGAATAAAATATGTAAAATAACTTTATGAAATAAAAAGCAATATATAATTACCAATATATTTAAAATATATATTTAAATTTAGAAATATGCTACAAATATATTTCTAAATTTTAAATTTTTTTTAATTGCTATTATGATTATACAAAATGTGTTAATGTTATTATTAGTCACAGAAAAGTTCCAGTATAATATAATTTAAATTAAGATTATTAAATACAGACTTATATCTAACTTTTGAATTTTCCGTACTTTAAAATGTTTTGATTATTGTATTAATTTAGTATGTGACGTTAGGTTATTCATGAATTTCTCTTCATTAACGTTGGGAACTTTAATTGAGATTGATTGCATGAAATAACAACTTCTTCCCAACCATAAGAAAATTAGATGCAGTTTAAGTTAATTAGATGCAGATGGAAATAAAGTGAAGTGATTGAGATATAATGATACATAATTAAAGTGAAACATATAGGAAAGAGAGAGTGCAGTTAATTCTGAGTGTAGCTCTTACAAGAGGACACAATATCAACGTTCTTATCTGAGCAGATGATTTGTTGGAGAAAAGCAACCCCAACTGAAAGGGTTTGGTAAGAGCATACTATTTCATTGAATTTTAAATTGGTTGCCTAACCATACAGTCCAAAGAGAATCGAAACCCGTTATATTGCAGTAATTGATAAATAAATAATTAAACTGGAGTAGCCTTGTACGTCTTTGGAGCAGTTATTGACTTTTAGTGTTAGTTACATTTAATTGAACTATGGCGCAAGAGTCGGATAGAAATAATCGGTCGTTAAAAGTGCATACATTTAATCATAAGCAATTCCTTAAGCAAACTGAAAAGCTTTCGACTTACATAAACTAGATCCCTTTGCAACAACAATAAATAATTTACTCTTATTATAAACTAAAATAAATTTAAGTCTTAAATAAGTCAATATTTAAATACCTGTATATTTAATTATCTCTTTATTCATAGAAAATTAGAACAATATATTTCATTTGTGAATATAAGTAGATTCATATAATCAATACGGGTGAATCATGTACTTACATTTAGGTACTTTCTACATAAACTCTGGTGCATTTACAGCTTTAAAAATTCTCCAGAGTGCATATAATCATAATTTTTTTTCACACGAGGAACGTAATTATAATTTAAATTATTTTTTTAATGTTAATGTTCCGATTTACCATAATTTCATTGCAAATATTGTATAATGCATAAAATGTTGAAGGGATTTATAAGAACAAAATTATATTCACAATATTTCCATACTTGATAATGTACAAAATATTAACATTAAGTATATAAAGTAGAATTTGAGGAAGCGATTTTGATTGTGTACGTCCAGTATAGAAGCAACATGAGGATAATTGAAGACGGACCTAGCAATTTTGAACCCCTGTGAAGTGACGAGGAAGGCACATAAGCTGGCTCCTCCCTCTCCAAACTTCCACCCTCGCCAATCGGGAGGACTTGGGACCTCGATCAGACTTAACGTCCATGAGTTCAGCTACTTATGCCATCAAGCTTGGATCCTACAACTCGACAAAAACCGCCTACATTGTGTCCGAAACCATGACTACTAGCCTATAGCTTCTATATTTGGAGAAGTAAAGGATGATCCTAAACAAGCAAATTTAAGAAGACTTAACTTCGGATATTTTCATATATGATATGTCGCGAGTGCTTATAATTCTAAAATTCTATTTTAGAACGTTTCATTTATTGAATTTTCATAAGTAATTACATTTGTAGAAAAAGCGAAGTTCATACTATATTTTAATTTCAAAATAAAAAAAAACATCAGTTCAATTACTTTTAAACATTTTAATGTTTCAATTACCGTAAGTACATAATTATACAACTTAACTAAATGCTTAATTGTATTCACTTACTAATAATGGTTATAATTTTTTTTTTGTGTGTAATATAATGACATATATTTTAATCTGTTTTCAAAACGTATCATAAACACTGTACCACACATAAACACTGTACTGTGCATTTCAAACTATACCACAACTTCGTCTTTTATTTCTTTTTTAAATTACAATTATTTTAAAATAAAATAGTTTCTAGTCACCGAAGAAGTACCTTTTTCAAATGTTGCTTACGGAATTTGTAAATATATTCAGTATAAAAACGTAAGCTACGTCCAGAAAATATTCGAGCAGTAAAACTTACAGTAGAATAAACACAGAGATACCAGCAACTCGTCCAGCATTTGTTGTTTTTATCCTTTGCTCTGTCCGGCATTATTGACGGATGTCCGGTAGCTTTCCAAAACATCCCGGAGACATGAAGCATGAAATATATATTGATCCCAGATGTCCGACAGTGTAAATTTGTAATTTATTGGTGTTCTTCGAAGAAAAGAACCATTTGTCACTCAAGAAAGTAGGGGGTGAGGGGTGAGATGAGCAATGGAACTTTGTTAGGTGCCAAAAATAATGACCTTTCCAAAGTCTTACATATGTGTTGTTTGACATTTAGACGAGAATAGATTGTGTCATTTTTAAATTGTGAGAAATAAGATATCTGTGTTGTAAAAGATGAGATAAGACGAAAAATTTTCATATAGCGTTTTTCTCTTCGATTAACCTATTGGGCTACCTTATGATATTATTTGATTTAAAAATCTCCCCTTGTACATGAACTGAAATTCACGTAAATCAGCATTGCTGTATAGATAGAAGTGTTGTGAATATTCGATGATCAGGTAATGAGAATGGATGTGTTAAAGTGCTGAGAGGAGATGGAAAATTAAGGAAAGTGTAGGGCGCAAGATATGCTACAGGACAGTTAACTGATCGTGGAAATTTGACATTTGACACAGACCTATTTTATAAATATTGTTTTTGACACCGATTCAGATGTATTGTTTTTGGAATAAGTCAAATCTTCGGTTATAATCTTTGAATTTGGACATGAGTTAGTTACCGCTTGAAATTCGTAATGCAAACATTTATTTTAACCACCCAAGGAGCTGTTGCATTAGTCAACGACAAAATGGTCACACCAGCACTTTTCAAAGTAAAGTATTTTCTGAATACATATTCTAAAGAATGAGTGTACGAATGAGAGAAAGAATAAATGAATGAGAAAATGAAAGGATGAATGAATAAGTGTGAGAATAAATTGAAGAGAGAATAAATGAATCAGTGATTGGAGGACTGGGTGAATGAAGAATGAATTATAAAATGAGTGAGTTAAGGAATAAATGAATGAGTTAATGAATGAATGAGCATGTGAGTGGATCATGGAATGAATGAATGATTTAATGAATGAATGAGTGTTTGAATGGATAAATGAATGAATGATTTAATTGATAAATGAGTGTTTGAATGAATAAAAGAATGAATGAGAGGATCAATGAATGAATGAATGAGTTGGTGAACGAATGAGCGTGGGAGTGGATAAATGAATGAATGAATCAGTAAACGAATGAGAGTATGAATGGATAAAATAATGAAAGAATCCATGAGGTAGAGAGTGCGGGATTGAATGAGTTTGTGAATGAGAAGTTGTGAGTAAGTAAATTAATGAATGAATAAGTAAGTGAGTGAGCGAATGAATTAGGGAATGAGAGATTGAATGAAACAATTAATGAATTAATCAAACCATGCATTAAATTCGCATTACCTTATCACATTAACGTTTACCTTAATTTTATTATTTAATTCAATAACTTATTAACAATTTAGAAATCTTGAGCCCCTCTTGTCACTAAAATTGTTCTTTCTTAAACTGTGCATGAATACTATGCGTATTTTTGTCTTATTTCAAGTTAATCGAAGATAAAATGAACAATGTGTAAACGTTTACCTGTCTAACTATTTATTGTCTGAATACTTAATGAGTTTCTATAAATCAGATCATAAATAAAGCAAAACAAGGGTGGGACGATTTTCGGACGGTTTTGAGTTAGGACGAGGTACGAATAAACTCTCTCGTTAAGTTTCGTTTTGAGTCCTAGATTTAGTCTATAGAATCTTGCAGAGTGAATGGAAAAATGAACAATTGTGTGCAGAACAATCTCATCATGGTGTAATTCAAAGCATAACATTGCGTGAGATGATGAATACATATGAAAATTAAAATACTTTTGTTTGTGCAGTACATAGATAGGTGCAAAATTAATAATACAAGAAATAAAAAAACATTCAGTTCTCACAAAATAATTAAAAAATTAAAATTAATTAACACTGAACATTTTCTACGTTCTAAATGCTATCGAAGCAAAATAATTCGTTCCTTTTGGATTTGAAAATTTTGAGCGGATGCCGAACAGATATTGTAATATGCGATTTTTCTATTCTTTAACAACGCCTTTAATTTAATTTCCTGGTTTAGAACCCTCCCTAATAGAACCTGAGGGGCTAATATTTTATTCAATTTCTATCCCGAGCATTTTTCAAAGTAAAGTATTTCTTAATATCTTTTCTGGCCATTCTCCAATCTGTCTATCAAATTTCTATTTCGTCGTCATATTATCATTTGTTTTAATTCTAATATTTAATTCAACAACAATTTTTCTCTTCATTAATGTTGGGGATTTTACAGTTATTTGAATTGCATAAATTACATTTCCTCCGAACTCAAATGAAACGTGATTATATAAATTAGATGAAGATGAGATGTGTAGAGAATTGAATTAGAATTATTGATACATAAATAAATTAGAATTGAAAGGAAAAAGAAGAGAGGCAGATGATAACGTCAGGTTTATATTTATAAGTAAATTGGATTGAAGAGTACCGTAATTTGTCTTTAGGAATGAAGAAATTATTTGTCTAAGTATTAAGATGCGAAGCTTCATTCAGAGAGAAGCGTTTGAATCATGACGAATGAACTCTGGTAAGCTAAGACTATATTAGTTGATCCTAATCAAGAAATGAAAAGTTAAGTAGGACTCCAAAGTGAGCTATTTATTCTACTATTTAGAGATTTTGTTTTGCTCTTTCGCGTCTTCAGTGTGAGTCTTATTATTATTCACCATTTAGTTAGAAGGAAAATTTGCATTAAAATTAAATAATGAAAGAAGCGCATCACATATTTAATTGCTATTTTCATGAAAGTTAGCATCTTTGGTGCTAAATCTCTTCTTTACAGTACTTTATGTACAAAATTTTCTTAAATATTTTTGTTATTACTGAAAAAGGGGTCTATTCTCAATTTATTTATTTTAACCTTACAATTTATTGATTTTTTCATTAATAATACTAATTTCGTTTCTTTGAGAATGCATTCGTGTTTGATTTTATATATAATATTACGTTCAGAAAGCATGGTTATAGTAGGGCGATTAAGTGCAAAGATACGCATAGATATATATGCTTTGGGGGGAAAATTATAATTTGAAATATGGCTATTCTGAATAAATATGCTGTAACGATAAACTAAACATATATTTTTCTCTTTTCTAACCGTAAAGACTCTTCATAAAGTAAACTGCATGAAATAAATTCTCCATGCAACCTAATGAAACGTGATTTATCCACAATAAAACCGAATAAACTTTCGGAATAAAAAAGAGAAACAGCTCAAATCATTTCTCACCTTAAGTTAAATCCTTCGGATCCCTGTACGATGGTAGGCTGGATCATTTATATGAGCTTTAGACTTCATTACAAACGCGGTGAGAGTTCGTAGAGGCAGAGGGCATATTCAAGACATACGAAATTTCAATAAACGGAATTTGTTCATCATTTGTCTTCTTCTTCTACCATCGTAAGGAGCCTGACTGAAGAATAGTTGCTATCGGGGCGTTCATTATGTGTAGTGCCATTGATAACAATTCACCATCGCCTCCGTGTTCAGTGTTGTCGGGCTCGAATGGATCGGACTACAATAGAATGGAATCAGGTCGTCTTTAGGGACGAATATAAATTTAATTAGGGGCAGTAATTACAATCGTGTATATGTGTGGAGACCCTGTGGTGAACGTCTCAATCCTGCCTTCTCTGTACAGCGGCACATAACTGCGACAACTGGAGATGGTTAATTACACCAGTTGGTGGGTTGCCATCGCATACGACACATGTTTATTCCTAATATTGAACCACGACACCATGACAGCCCAGAGGTACGTTCGTGACATTCTTCAGTCACATGTGTTGATACTCATAGCAGGGTTTCTAGGAACAATTTCTCAACAGAACAATGCTTGCCCACACACAGCAAGTGGTTCACAGAACTGTCTCCGCTGTATTTCTACCCTTTCCTGGTCTGCAGATTTGTCTTCTCCCTGCTCGATTCCTATATTATTTATGACAGCAAATTCTGCAGTCTATAAGTTTGGTTGAATTTAAGATGCGTTTACAGTAACTATCGAAAGAAATGTCGCAGGACATCATACGGGAGTTGTACGCCTCAATGCCAGACCGTATCACATCATGCATTCATGCTAGAGGTGGCCCAATAGGATACTAAAACTTCCATTCATTTGTAATATTTCTACTATAAGTACTATAAGTGGTTTGATTTTGTATTCACTTACTTATATCAACGTTGATCTTATGTTCCTAAGATTTCGTTTTAAACTAACAACTCTTTCTTGGAGCACAAATTTTTATGGCAATGAGTTTAAACGGAGAAAATATTTTTTTGTAACACATCAATATTGACTCAGAAAATGTTTTCATTGTCAACTTTTCATTCATAAAAAATTTCTTAATTAATATACTTTGTTATTCAATTTAATTATAATTATTTGGATAATTATAATTAAAAAGGCCAATTTAGGATAATTTGGATAACTATATTTAATTACCTTTTTAATTACATATTTAAAATTTCTAATCGTATATTTAATAATTCTTAATAATTTCAAAATATTCATTAATTTAACTAACTTTCTTTGTTTCTATAAATTAAAACTTATTTCAATGTTTAGTTCATAATATAAAAATAAATTTTATGGAGTATATATTTTAATAAATGTGTGTAACCAAATTTTCCAGAGGCGTTATTTACTTTTTACGAATATCGGTGTTTAAATTTGCAGTACATAAAGGTGAAATTTATATATTTTTGACAACACCAAATTTTGATAGATTTATTTTTTTAACTAATATATTTAATGTATTAAATACGTTTTTCATAGTGTGTGTAAATTTATAGACGGAATAATGGAGAAGTTTTTTGGTGAAATAGCCAGATATAGCTATGATGCGACAAATAAGGTGTGTTATAGACGATTTATAAAATGGAACAAAAAATTAAGAATTTGGTTGAAGAGGACCAGGGTCAAAAAAAAAGAGAAGGATCGCTAGGAGAGATAACTCGGGTGTGCCTCAAGCGTATCTATCAAAGACGGTAAGCTCCATGGAAAAGATAAATTTGACTTGAGTGGCTCCTGATCATGTTTCCAATACCTAATGAAAGAAAGCAAGTCTTTGAGGTTGTTTACTGGCAGAATAAGATTAGCATCTACATTCCATGGCTAGGTAACGCAACAAGTTTCTTAGCGATATTATTACTCATGGAACATTTTCATATGTTGCTATTTATTTTGTATTAGAACCACTTAAATATCAATTCCTTCAAACTTTCATTCGTTTCGTAAATAGAAATGAATTTTTATCCATCAAAAACTACGTAAAGTAAATTAATTCTTCAAATCAGTTAATTTAAATTTCTTCAATAGCTTAATAATACATAGACTTAAAAGGAGACTTAACTGAATCACTATCTTTGATATATTTCTATAAATGTCTCTTCTTTTTTTAATAGATTTCTCTCGGGAAATTACGCAGTAAAGGCTTTGTGATTTCTGATTCTAAATCAAATATTGCATGAGTGTTGTTCTCATACGAGTAAACTGTAAAAGAAAACTACATTAAGCGCCTTTGAAGTTGGTTTAGTTTGAAATCATACTTTTTATTCAACCACTTTTGTGAAATAATTAACTTATCTTAATGGATTCTGTACTGAAATGAATTAAATTACAGTAGCTGGTTTCTACGCGTAAACATTCTATTCGGGTGAAATAATGCATTTGCCACAGTACAATTTTGTTGTTTCATAATATTTCGAAGTTTTCTCAAAGGAGAAAAATAACAATTAAGTTCGGATGTTGTTAAAAAATCATGTTTGATGTTATATTTCAGCATTGTATAATAGATAAAAAATATACATAAATTCGTTTATATTGGAATTTATTTAATGCTCTCAAAAGTATTAGAAGCATATTCCTTAAACTTCTCATTAATTGAATTATTAGTGAAATCTATCAATTAATTGATGAAAATTAAGCATTGAAATAAAATTGTTGCACTAAAAATAATCTAAGATAACCTTAGATTTCAATCACTTTTCACTACCATAACTGTGACTTATTTCCTTCATTATTTATCTATAAAGCCATTTAATTAAATAGCCAATAAGTTCAAAACTGCAATTGAAGGTACACAATAGCAGAGAGAGGTAAAAAAAAAACCTTTATTATCTATGAAAAATATGTAACGTCGCTTTCTCTCAAATCCTTCTTAATCCTTGTTTACACTCTACTAATAAAGTTGTAGCTAACCAAATCACTTTTTTCCGATTCAAAAACTTCTTGTTTTTAAAAAGTTCCATTCTTTTTACTGGAACTAGGATCTGCTTCCAGATGACTTTCATCTAAACTATTAGTTACGATGATTCGCTCCAATCTACAACATGAACAGCTTGACGTTATCCTCTTTATCCTTTCAATTCTATTTCACTCATAAATCATAATGTTTAATTCAATTCACTACATTTCTTATCTTCAACCAATTTTACCTAATTAAGTTTCACTTTTGTTACGAAGGGAAGGTAATTTAATGCAATTCAAACAGCCAAAGAGTCCAGAGGATAGTTAGAAGAAACTAGCGAATAGCTCAACATCACATATCATTCATAAAATCACTTCATAATCGTATTTTGTATCGACTTCTTTTACATTTTAACGAATAAACTTTGTGTGAAGCATTTCTCAACTCTTATTAATAATTAAAAAACGAATTATCTTCATTATTTTTAAGAGACATAATGATGCAAACAAATTCAGCCAAATATCATTGACCAATTTATTCGCCTAGAATAAGCTATAGCATAACTAATCAATAATATATGCTGTAATTAATTCATGTTCTTAATATATCATTTTTATGGAGAATTCTACTTATCTTAATAATCTCAAATAGTGGGGTTCATTTTAACTAGAAACAGATTCCTGGAGATTTTATAAACGGCACAGAATATCGCCTTGCAGTTGTTGGAGCCAATTTAGTGTTGTAATAGTGTAGTAATTTTACGAGCTGTAAGAACACAAGATTTACGCTTGAAATGCGAACTAATGTTTTCAATTACGAATCACAACTAAATAGGATTTGCTTCAGTAACAGATGAATTTAAATGAAAATCTTTGGTAAAAGAGCAAGAGAAACCACAGTGTTCAGCATCTCCAATAGAGACACCGGGTCGCGGTAGCCTAGTGGTCAAGGTAATGGACTTGCGACCGGCGGTTTTCGTTCTGTCGCGGGTTCGATCCTTGACTACCAAAGACCCGCTTGTAGCCGGGGCTGATGCACGTTAAATCTGTTCGGGGCCCAAAGTCCTCCTGTTGGCGTGGTGTGGATGTTAGGAGAGGGGGGTGCCAGCTCAGGTGTCGTCCTCGTCACTTGACCGTGGTTCAAAATTACGAGGTCCGTCGCCAATAGCCCTCGTGTTGCTTCTAGTGTGACGTTAATAAAAACTAAACTAAATTAAACCAATAGAGACACCGAAATATAAATTTATTAAAACCCATTATTATTTATTAAAAATAACCCACAGAGAGATCATGACAGTTAAAAAGTGAGTAATAAATCTTAAATTAGAATAACAAATTCAAAAATGTACTTGGAATATACGACAAAAGAGGAATACCGGTATTACAAGTTCACCAACAGGACTTCCAGTTAGAACGAAGCTTTTTTTTATTCTAAAATCAATACTGTGTAAGACAGAGGGGAATAGACATTCATTCCCTCAACATCAGTAACAGCAAGTTATGCAAATGAGTCTGCTGCTTCGTTGTAATAATGGCTATTGGACCTCTTAGAATTAAACCTTGGTCAAGTAACGAGCAAAGACACTCGAGCTTGCACCTCCCTTTCTTAACTTCCACACCAATACTTGAGAGCACTTGGGACCCCTACCAGATGGGGGGTTAGGGCTTTTAGTAGCATATGCTCTCAGCTGTTCGTTTCATTCGGTCTGTTTTTATTTTTAGCAACAGTCACGACAAAAAGAAAGTATTTATTCGATACTTTGATTTGCGAATTACTTAATGAATCTGATAGTGCTGTTAGCGAAAATAATCCTAATCTGTACATAGACATTAAATTGGGGGGAAGGGCAAAGAAGATGTGCTCTTTGCTCAAAATCTTGCATGAAACGTTAAAAGTTGACAAAATATGTGTGTAAGACATGTGACTTTGGACCATGCATTGAAGAATTTTTTTTTTTATAAAAGTACCACACAACAAAATAAGAATCATTTTTCATATCTTAATTTTCCATGTAATGGTACATCATTACACTATGAAATTATGTAACAAATGTATGCATGTTTTGTATTTTCTTAAGCAATATGATTTCTTATGTAATAATTTTATGTATAAAACATACAATTTTAGATTATTTTTTTTTTCTTTCGTATATATTAAGTTTAATTCATTTTAAATGATATATGTAAAAATTCAAAATATTCTAATGTATAGCCGATTTTAGAGGAATTTTTTTGAGAATTAGGCTTAATATCTAAAATCTTCTTGGCACAGCGTGACACCCTGCGGTAAGAAACCGCAGTCCCGGAGAAGCGCTTCTTTTTTCTCCCTCTGGTTACGGAAAGGGTTTGCGTCTATCAGCACCACTACTTTGCGAATTTTAATTGGTATCACAGCTTGAAAATTTTGAAGAATAGGCGTCGACAACAACTCCTTCGCCAAGACTTCTAAGCTACCGGCTCACCTACTTATATTGCATATAGTACCATCTACCCAAAACAACGAACTTTGTCCGTGAGATTTAAGCATTATTGACTTTTTTTCTGTTGGAATATGTAAAGAAGAAAGTTTATGAAATCAATCCCCATATAACTATTGATCTGAAAGTTACCGTATTACGCCAAGAATGCAAGAAGTTACTCCCAATATCTAGGAACACGTTTCCCAAAATATGCTCATAATAGGCCAGCTTTGCATGGTACAAAGGAGTGATCATTTTGAGATTTGTTGTAAATATAGGCTCAAACTGTTTCCTACGTTATGTTAGAGATGCCTTTCACCAATAATATTCAAGTATCAGTATATCTTCGAAGAATCTTTTTTTTTTTTTGAAATACATTCATATTTGCTATCAAATAATTTGAATGCTAAAATATATCCTAAGACTATGAAAGAAAAACACATTTAATAACCTGCTTTTAATTCAAAAAAATTTTTGGAGTGGAAAACAGGGTGAAAAGAGTACATAAATTGACTATCAGAGTAACACTCATAACTGAAAAATAAACAAAAATATCATTATTCTGTAAATTGTATCTTTTTTGTCATAATATTTTTGGGGGCTGGTACTACTTTCATGATGAAAATCATATTACTACAATTTTAATTGTGTTTCGAGTCAAATAACAATGAAAAATAAAAAAAAAAAAAAAAAAAGAAGTTATAACTATACATGATTGACACCATCTTTATTAAAAACATATGAATTTTACAACCTTGAAAGTAGTAGAGGTTCTTAAAATCTATATAAAGAAAATACTTGCAATAAATTAATTTGATTCATAACTTTTTCTGATATCTACGTTGTCATTTGTGAATATATCGAGGAAATTCATTTTGAGAAAAATCAAAAACATACTTTCAAACGCAATTAAAAATTAGCTACCGAGTAAAATTCAAATTCCTGCATCCTCAGTTCTATAAGGTATAAGGAAAAATCAAATACCATTAGAAAGCAAAACGTTTACATTTTAAACTGACATTATAATTAGAAATCGAACTAATTGAAAAAAAAACAGCTTTTTAAAGGTATACGGATACCTTAAACATACGTTTTAGTGTCCGTTGTTTTCGTTTAATAAATATGCGAATTAATGTATCAGTACAGAAACATTCGAGACAGACGATATTTTAATTCAGAAATATCCTTTGTCCAATGGAATATTATTTTTTCGATCCCTGTTATTAATCGAGGGCATCTCCATATAATACGTTCTATTTTAGCATGAATTCACTGTTACACTCTCCCGTTTAATTAACGTCCATCAGAGAAATTAAGCAGACGAAATTAAATGGTTGTTGGAAAAAAATATAGCCAGAGTGAATTGAATGTGAATATTTGATCAAGACAGGAGTAAGAAGAATGCATGCAGTAGAAAAAGTTGCTAAGAGGAGAAGATTTTAATTATATGATTGCGTAAGATATGTAAAGAATAAGTGATGGAAGAAGAATTTAATGAAACAGGTTTGTAGAACAAATATCTGGATTCTATGATAACTCCTTATACCTTTATGATTCTATACATAAAGAAAAAGACCAAGGTTTAGCCAAACAGTTAAAATAGTATTTTTTAAATGAAGATACTTCAAATTAATAGAACGGAAAATTTTATGAAGAACTTTATAAGTGTTTAGCACCAAATAAGAAAATGTATAAAGATCATTTAATTAAAAGGAAAAAACTTGAAATAACAGAATTTTTCGTAAAAGGTAGATCTGAGGACAATGTAAGAAAAAGCTGAGATGAAGAGGATATCTTACCCCAGAAAAATGCCCTTGTAAATAGTACTTACACTGCGAAAAACGGGTATGCAAAATCGAGTAGAAAGTGCTCACTTTTGAATACTTCACATAATCAAAATGGCTCCGATCCCAACGTATTCAAATTTGAGATTCGCACATACTCATTTTTAGTAACAAGCACATACTCAGAATGGCAACTTCACGTACTCACTTTTGAATACGTCACATACTCAAAATAATTCCGATCCCAACATACTCATATTTGAGACTCGCACATACTCATTTTTGTACGAGGCATGTTTTTTAAGTAAGTACCGTTTTGAAATTGAAAATGACGTTCAAAGATATCGCAATAATTTTATTTTTACATGAAAGTCTGTACCTTAATCTACTTTTTTACATAATTTCCGTGAATATTGAGGCACTTGTCATAACGTGGCACCAGTATTTGAATACCCTCCTCATAAAATTCTGCCGCCTGACTTGTTAACCACTGTATCACAAATGTTTTGACTTCGTTATCGTCTTGAAGACACTGACCGCCCAGTTGTTTCTTCAAGTGCAGGAACAAATGGTAGTCGCTGGGCGCCAGATCAGGGCTGTAAGGAGGATGATCTAGAGTTTCCCATTTAAAAGATTTGATGAGATCTTTGGTCCGATTAACCGCATGTGGACGGGCATTGTCATGCAGCAAAACGATACCCTTACTCAACTTGCCACGTCTTTTGTTCTGGATTGCACGACGCAGATTGTTCAATGTCTCACAATAAGACGCTGCATTGATTGTCTCATTACGAGGCAGAAACTCCACTAGCAATGCTCCTTTTTTGTCCCAAAAAACTGTGCACATGATTTTCCGGGCAGAAATTGTTTGCTTAAACTTCACTCTTTTGGTTGAGGATGAATGTCGCCATTCCATGGATTGTTGTTTCGATTCTGGTGTGACGTAGGCCACCCATGTTTCGTCACCAGTAACAATTTGGTGTGAAAAATCTTCACCTTCATTGCGGTACCGCTCAAGGAAAGTCAATGCACTGCCTAAACGTTGGGTTTTGTGCAAATCCGTCAACATTTTTGGAACCCAACGTGAACACAATTTCCGGTAGTTCAAGTTCTCGGTCACAATGCGATACAAAACACTACAAGAACATTGAGGAAAGCAGTCGGACAATGATGAAATTGTAAAGCGTCTGTTTTCTCTCACTTTTTCGTCCACTTTCTGCACCAAATCTTCATTAACGACCGAAGGACGCCCACTCCGTTCTTCATCATGCACATTTGTGCGGCCATCTTTAAATGCTCTCACCCATTTCCTTACCATTCCATCACTCATAATGTTTTGTCCGTAAACTTCACTGATCTCACGATGTATATCGATCGGTTTTACGCCTTTAGCACTAAGAAATCGTATAACAGCCCGTACTTCACAATCAGCGGGACTCACGATTGTCGGAGGCATCTTAAACACTCAGTAAACAACGTATACAATGAAGAATCAGACTGTAATGGAGTCAGTGCGTAGACAAGAGATGTAGGTAACCAGCGAGCATGCGCGGAACGCCGACCGGAGCGCTGCGGCGGCGGAATCGCAAAACGTACTTACTTAAAAAACATGCCTCGTACGTACTCAAAATGAAACTTCACATACTCATTTTTGAATATAATCTTGTATCAATTATGAGTGTGGAATAGAAAAATGAGTGTCATGTATTTATTTGTGAATCTGTTACTGCATCAAATATGAGAATCAAACAATCCAGTGAGTATGTTTTGAATTTATTTTCCGATACTGTTGTATCGAAAATGAATTTTAAACAGAAAAATACATATCAATTAAAATTTTCAGGGAAATAAATAAGCGCTCCTTTATTTGCAAGTATCATTTTCTTTATCTTATATATTATTTTACACTTTATGAAGTTTTTGTTACAAAACTTCCGATTCAAAATTCATTCATTTACTGTGTGTAACAAAACTGTTACTTTTAGAAACAAAAATGCAACTGTTATGTGATCATAAACTGTAATTTGAGCTTATACCTCAAATTTAAATCAATTCGAGTGGTTTAATAAATCTTTATTTAACGAAAATAGATTCGATTCAAGAGTTAAATTCTTTTCAAAACAAATGTGTAAGGAATCTGAGCTATTAGTTACAGAAGCAATTCAGTTCGTTAAAATTATATTTATGTTTTTAGAAGCAATATATAATTTGTTTCCTATATGTGCAGAAAATTGAGTTTTACTTAAAGTTCAGTCACTTAATAATAAGTTATTAGAAATATCTTGAAACATTATGATGAATATTAGATTTTCAATTATAAAAAACTTAACATTTTTTTCATGTGCATTGTTTACATGTGTAAAAAATGCTGTACATTACTGTGTACAGCATTTCCCCCCCCCCATCTAATATGAATTAACATCATAACTAATTTAATACCTAAAATTAATGATTTGCTGTACACAGAAAAAATAAAACCGTATCATATTTATGAAACATTTATTCTGAATATCATGCACATAGATATCGGGTATTTAAAAACAAAACATTCACAATTTTGAAACAAGAATATTAAAAAAAAATCAATATTTTTACTCCTGAAGATGAAGACATGTCGCTTTAAAAATCACTTATAAACACTGCTATCTAATCCATGCTATATTCCAACTCTATCCCCATTTGTACATCATTGCTTATGTTTTAATGTATCTTACAATGAGGTATTTAAAATATAGGAAGTTCTCATATGTAAAGGTAAACAGATTTTTTACTTCTTTCAAAACAACATTTTGTCAGGTTACTAACTACGAGTGAAAATGCTTTTCAAACAACGCTGTTTCAAATAAATATACTATTTTTGCATTGTTATTATGTAGACAGTTCTTTAATTTTTCGAAAGAGAAGCAAGTCATCTACTCAACCATATAATACAGCTATATTTTTGGAATATACTTAACCATTATAGTATAAACTATTACATGTAAGAATTTCTGCTTGGTCTGTGAAACCATCCATTCTATAAAACAGTTCTTGCTGCTTTGAATTATGAACTTTGACACACTTAGATCCCAAAACATGTGTTATACAAGGAATTTTAAAGTTTTTTTTCCCTAAACACGCGATATTTTTAATTGGTGCTAATGGATTAAAATTTACTCGGACAGAGCTTGTCTCCTTATGACAATTGATATTTTTTATTATAAAAAAATATCAATATAATAAGATTTTTTTTTAGAAATATCACAAGTGTTTTAAATTAAAGCTTTTTTTGCGATACGTATTATACAATAACATAAATCTAATTTAAACAACATGGATCAGTTCATAATTAAAACAAAATATACATTATGCATTAGTTTGTAAATACATTTAATTTTTATACATAATGTCACATATTGTAAAGAAATTTTGGAGTATAGAATAATAAAATGTATTGAAACTGATTAACATGTTTCATTTTGCCAATTGATTATGTTCATTTTGTAATTTCTATTCAAAAAAAAGTATTATAAATTTTACACCAAATTACTCTCTTAGAAAGGTTAATTGTATACAAAAGTATTTTGTAAACCTGCCTATTTCAAGACTTGTAAGCCATTTTATTGGTTAGAAACCTTTAAAAGCGGAATTTTAAATTATGAGATTTTAGCACTTAGATTTGTGTCATGATATACATAAACTTTTTCAATTTTGTTTTGACCTATATTATGTTCTACTGCAACAGCCACTGACATGATGTTGTCGTGTTGCTTAAAATTGAGTTCATTTTTGATCTGAATGAATCAAATAGTATGACTTATTAGGTGTCTAAGTAAATACGTAAAACTTGCAACACAATATTTTTTAAATAATGTGCCAAAATAAGGTGAATATTTATTACATTCAGCATATAATTAAATTTGTCATAAATCATACATAGCGAAAAATTAATAATTTTACCAACATATATGTCTACCAAAACAAACCTATTTGGTATGCGTTAACATTGGATTTCTCTATGAGCAAGCTGTTTACATCTTGTACATCAGTTTTATTTCAATTCATATATTCAATACAATTCTCACATTATTCAATTATTTACATTCAAAAGGAAATAATCTGTGTATACTTTTATACATCTATAGACTTATGCTCGTTTAATTGTGTAGTTAAAATGTTGCTGAGTAAGCCTATTTAAACTTGCTTCTGGCGTTTGTTTGTACACTTCCAATATAAGCTTTAAATTATTTTCTGCCTTAAGCTTATTTTGTATTTCAAATTATTTCATGTTTTAATATTGTTATTCATCATTAGATCATCAGTTGATTCTGACATGTTAAAAATAAGGGCCTCAATATTTATTCTAGTATTATAATTATTTTAAACCCTCTGAAAAATACATGTGAATATTTAAAGTGTAATTACGCTCTTCTGAATTATAGTATATTTTATATATAAACACTTTATATTTATCAGGCTGCTTGTTTAAAAAATAAAGCAATATTGGATTAAACTATTTTCTCATTTAATCAGGATAAATAATTAAAGCTGTAACAGTTATATAACAATTTATGATTTAAACGGATGCAATTTTGTACCTTGAAGGGTTTTTTAATGTGTTTTGCAAACAAAATTAATTTAATCATAAGTTAATTATAATGTTTCAAATAGGTTTCAACAGTATTTAAGAAAAACATATGTGAATATGTAAATTCTATATACAATTTCAAATTTAATAATATATATTTAGCTAGCATTAAATTCTTTTTTTCAAAGTAATATTTATTAATCAAATACAATTTTACTTATGTGTTTTAATGTAAATGAAGAGAAATTTTAACTATTGTAAACAACAAGACACATACCTAAACTTATATTAATGATAATCTGATTTTTAAAAATATGTATAAATGTTAATTTTTAAAATTATATTTGAATAGGAATGATACAGTTGGGGATAAAAAACAGAATTTTGAGGAAATAGAAAATTTTACATTCTATAAATCTTGAGTACTGTTTAAGAATCTGTAACGTTGCCTTGTCGTGCAAATTTCATTCGTGTTTCTTCCAACCAACACCAGAACCGAGATGAATTACAAAGTAATTCATCTCTGTACAAGCATATTAACTTAAAGAAATGCATGAATAAAGTGGTTAAATTGTGTAAATAAAAATTCAAGTATCAACATATAAAAGGGGTAGATAATATGATTGGCCCTGTACTAAGGTGAACATTTATAAGTGTTTTCACAATTTATAATGAATTATACATATCTATAGTATTTGTGTCATGTATCGAATACAAAAGAAATTGTTTTATTTATTCAGTGTGCATAAATGTTGGAGTTCATGAATAGAACAAAATCTGAATATACTGCACCAAATATTTATTTAAAATTTTGCAATAATTTTGGGCCACATTATAAAAATAAACCAAGATATGAAATATCTGTGTATAAACCTTAATTATATAAAAATCAAATTTTGAATTACAACACAAGCAAGTAGTAGTTTCTAACCCCAAGTCATAGGAGTTTAAATTGGATTACTTAAAAAATATGAGCCAATAGTGATGAAACACAAGACAATCACTTATAATATGATGAACAGTGAGACATAACAGGAAGGATGCCTGATTAGATTGTGAAAATTTGGTTCCAAAATATACATTAAATTTGAATTTAAATTAAAACCATATTCTTTAAAAAAATTTATTCTGAAATATCTTACTCCTGTCATAAAGCATTTGAAATTTACTTCAATTCATAATAGAATTAATCGGGAATAAAAACTATTTTTGTCAACATTTTATTCTGAATGTATCATTTCTAACTTTTTTGATTACCACACAGTATTATTGGAACAAAATACGGATGTACAATTCTTCAAAAATAGTAAAACCTTACATACAAATATATATCTTAAAACAAGATAAAAATGTATAATAATTTCTCTGTCAATTAAAAAAAGACAGTTTCCTTACACACTTATGAAATGAAAAAAAATCGAATTCTTGTCTAGCATCATCGCTGTATAGTCATCGATAAAAAAAAATGTAGCAAAATGGCTCAAAATTTACCAACACTGCTTTTTGAATACTGTAATGTTATTCTATAAAATATAAGCTTCATACACAAATATTTACTTGTATGAAAATAATTTTAATGCAAATTAAAGTAAGAAGTCACTAAGCTACGATTACGATGTAAAAAATACCTGTAAAGCACAAATAACAACTCACAGAAAATCATTTTCAAATCATAAATCAGAAAATCATGATCAATAACAATTCAACAACATTTTTATATCTTAAATAAAAGAATCTTTCTGTAGTTGTGACTGAGAAAAAAATGTAAACAAACACAGACGCGAAAATGAGTATGCGTACATACTCATTTTAATATTCATGTATTCTACCGCGTGTAGCGTGATAAATACGAAATATAGTTCGAAATTATAAATAAACAATATTTGTTTTTGAACCCCTCTTTGTAAAATACGTTGTAAGTATATAAAAGGAACTTTTATAGTCCTTATATCTGTAATAATTTTTTGAGAATGCTGGTTTCCCACTTTTTTTTTTTCGTTTTGAATAATGTATTGTTCACATTCGATAATGGTATACGCTCAAATCTGATACAAACATACTCATTTCAAAATGAGTACGTCTAGGTATTCATTTTTGAGTATTTTTTTTTCTCCGTGTAGTGATGACGAAGAAAACATTGCTTAATTCCTATTAATATGTTATTTCTCAAAAGAATATTAATGGAGATATTTTCAATAATTATGAAAATATATTAGAATTTATTTAAAAAAAAGTTTGAGCCTAATGCCCCTTTTCTTACTAGTTCCATGTTTCGTATAACATGGATTCGCATAACATGGCAATTTTTTGGAACGTAACTGTTGTGTTATGTAAGGGTCTATATAATTGAACTTTTTTATACACTCAAGAGCCAAAACATTATGACCACCTGTCAATAACGAGTTGGCCCACCTTTGGCGCGCAACTCAGCTTCAACCCGCCTTGGCATGGATGCCACAAGTCCTTAGTAGATGACCGGAGACAGATTGTACCAGATGTTTAAGCAACGGTCAATCAAATCTTATATATTGCGAATTGGTGGTCTTTGAACTCTGAGTTGCCATCCCATGACATCCCAAATGTTTTCTATCGGATTGCAATCCTGTGAGTTAGGGGGCCAGGGCATTAACTGGAATTCAGCATCATGTTCCTGGAACCACTCCAACACAATTTTACCCGTGTGAAACGGGACGTTGTCCTGTTGGAACATTCCATTTCCAGCTGGAAAAACAGAGGCCATGTAAGGGTGCAACTGGTCCGCAATGATGTTCAGATACCCTGTAGCATTCATGGTCTAATCTACCACAACCACGGGTCCCAGAGATGCACAAGAGAATGTCCCCCAAAGCATAATACCGCCACCACCGGCCTGTTTATGACCTACTATACATTGAGGGAGCAACAGTTCACCTGGAAGACGGTGAATCCTGACACGGCCATCGGCGTGATGAATGACAAACCGTGATTCATCTGACCAGGCAACTCTCTCCCATTGATCCATGGACCAGTGGCGATGTTCCCGGGCCCAGTGCACGCGCAGTTGGAGATGACGCTTGGTCTGCAAAGGCACACTAGTGGGATGTTTGCTGCGTAGCCCCATATCCAACAGTGTCCGCTGAATAGTGTGCTCCGATACTATTCTACTTGGCCTTGCATTGTATTGGGCTGTAAGATGAGCCACTATCTGGCTCCAGTTTTGCTTCACCATGCGAGACAGTCTACGACGATCTTTTTCTTTGATAGCGTGTGGATGTCCAACACAATGTCGTCTACTGCTGGTTTCACCGTAATTCATCCGCTCTGCATAAGTACTGACTGCATTCAAAAGAGAAGGCTTCAGGCTAAACAACTGTCGGTCGCTGGCATTTGAATCATGAGTACTTCTGTAGTAGTAGCAATCTCATTCTTTAATAGCCATACTTCGCCTATATTTATACATATAGTGAAACATACTTTCATATTATGCTTCGTACTGACAACTGTAGGTCGCGAACAACCCACGCAGTTTCAAAAATACTTGTTCCGAACCTTCGAGCCATTACAATCTGCCCTCTATGAAAATTGCTTAGATCCGCAGCCTTTCCCATCACACACAGAAGTAAGTGAAAAAATGATTTTTCAGACTCTCCAACAACAGTTAAATACCACTTCCACCTGATCACGTGCCTTCCACGTCATCCAGGCGAGTTCATTGCAAAATGTAGGGGTGGTCATAATGTTTTGGCTCTTGAGTGTATATTCCCACTTTTATACCAAACACCTTCTGTGTGAACACGATATCAAAAATGTACCCAATACACATGCTCGTACATATCTCATGTAACTAGTGTGTTTCAAACTCTAGCAGTATCGTTTTCTTCCTTTCTGAATGAAAAAAAAAATTATTTCACAAACTTTTTTTCCAGTATGTGTCACGGCAAAGAATATCTCAAATGCACGTAATTACAGCAGGTGTATTTTTCTGATTCACAAAGTATTAATATGGAAACCATCGAAGATTGTACAAATCTAGAAGTACAGCTTTCGGGAAATAGAAATATTTTTTTTTCGAATTGTCATTAGTACAAAAAAGATTGTTTCTCTGTCTACCCATACATATGTTCCCCTGACTGAAAAAAGTAACATTTCTATGCCTTTTATTCTAAAATTTTTGTTATAGACATTGAAATGATGATGTCGTTTGACATTAATAAAAATAGAGCTTTTTCTTTGTGAGTTTTCCACGAATAAGTACTATTTCCGATTTATGTATTCTGGAGAATTCCTCTCTTATGTCGTTTTCTTATTTTTGAAAGGGGAGTTATATCCCATTTGAAATTCCGTAGTTTCCCATGAATATGATGCTTCACATAAAAGTAAAGGTAAAATATTCAAAACCGTGAGTTGGTTGAAAGAGAGATTCTTTATATGCTCTGACTTCATCTTTTTACAATGTCGAATTAGGTAGTTTCTTCTTTGGTGATAAATAAATTTTTGTTGAGGGAAGTTCGAAAAGAATATCTCTATCTTGAGTGAAATAGATTCTCTTTTCTAAATCAACTTATGTATCGATGGATGAAACTAGTTTTTGGTAAAAAGTTTTTTAATATAAGTAGTAATAAATGTTCTCATTGAAAAAATAAATACTGCTACTATATCGAATTATTTTACAATTACTATATCTTCCATGAATAATCTTAAATATTTTTGTGTATTAAAAATATTGTTAAAATAATCAATAGCATTGACTATAATAATGATGTCTTTATTGAACTGAAATGGGCATTAATTATAGTAATGAATAATAATATTTTAATTTATAATTTTTATTTTATTTTATTTATTTGTTTAAGCAATTGGTGTTTAAAAGTAAAAATATAGTAAAATACTTATGAGAATTAAAGAATTGGGTGATAAATATTACAAGATTCGTCTTTAAGTGTCGTCATAAGTTTTGTAGAATTCTGCAAATGATAACACATATTGATTATCTTCTTTATTTTAGTTAGCACTTGAGGAATACATCTCAGTACTACCATAAAAAAATTCTATAATAATTTCAGAATTAGTATTATTAGTATAATTTATTTACCTTGACCTTCGCAATATGTTTGTTATAAATTTTATTCTCCTGTTTGCGTTGTGGTAATTTTTTTGAGAAATAGTGCATGAAATAAAATGTAATGTTTCTATCATAATATTCCGGTCGAAAAATGAGTTGCATATTTAGTCTACAATTATTTGATTAAATCAACAAAGGCAAAAAAGTAACTCACAAAATCGTTCGTGGTTTAAAACATGTTTATTAAACTAGTATTTAAATATTTATATAAAATATTTAATATAAAAAATTTTGAAGAAGGGTTTGCCTTCAGGGGCTTACTGTGTTAGGTAGATACGAGCATCATGACTCCAACGTACCCTAGTATTCTTCTTTCCCAAGGGCTCACTACCTTTGGAAAACATGAATAACGTGTCCATGGGATAGTCTACCGATCCTTCGCTATTTTCTATTCCCCTTCTTGTCAACTTTTTTTTTTCACTTTTCTTTCGTATTTCTTACGTCTAGATTAGAGTTACGCATAGTTTGTAGCAGCATAGTCGGAACTGGGTTTTCGCTGCAACACTTAACTTTTTCAGATTCACTTGGTTAAATTATTTAATTTTGGATTCAAGTTAAAAAATAATTAGTCTTCATCCTCCTATAATACTATGAAATAAATTAGGTAGCCACACTAAATTGAAAAAGCGAAAAATGTATTTGAGAGGTAGAAATATGCAGATAATAATAAGTATATTTGTTTGAAATAAGAATTGTAGACATTAAACACACATTCTTATATCCATTTAATCTAAATATATTATGATTATGTCATTATATGATAGGCTGGAATACAGGCAGATGTATTTTGAAGCAGACAGAAAATTATTGGTCGTCCTGGATTAAGTGTATTCATATTTCTTACAGGTTCTCCAATATATTATTCAGTTCAATATCATGTTCAAAGACATCCAACGAGTGATATATAGATCATAAAGCTTATATAACGTCATTATAATTGTCCGCTACGGATTGGCGAATGTTCATCGTGTAATGATTCACACATCCTTTTGTTAGAATAGTCATCGTATTGCTAATGCTACGTGGGAGAACAGCTTTCACAGTGCAGGATGGGACACGCAATTAAACAGTGAGTACTTTCAGTGTGAATCTATATTTTTGTTCTGAAAGTCTGTGGTAGATGTGATAACTTCCTTTTAATGGGTGGAAATGAACACAAATACATAAATCGATTAAAGTAAATATTCTTGTTTCGCATAATCGAATATAGCACTTCCAAAAACGTGATCACTATAATACTTGAAATGCTACACTCTACATACACTGAAATACAGAGTCAAACATATGTATATATACTCCAAAGATTGTTCCAAAGACTTCAGGAATGTAATCTTCATCCCAAATTCGATGACTCTCGACAATAAACTCTCTTCATAAAGCGAGCTTTCCGTGTAATGCCAGGAACACCTTGATCTCATGGCATAATCATTGTCCTTAGGACTCTCTGATATGTTGCCGTAGTTTGCAGAAGCGACATTTTGTTTAAATATTGGAAAATAAATGATTGCTGAAATGGTCAAAAACGAAACTTGGATTGATTTTGATGAGTAGTAAAAATGAAATCATATTGAGATTTGAAAAGCACTCTTAAATGAGTAATAATCAGGTGTATAATAGAAATTTTTTCCTGGAATTTATACATGTGATCTATACATTCCAGGAAAGGAACAATGGAAGGAAGAATGCACAAGATAAATGCGGCTGTAAAGAAATTGGTCGAATTAAGGGAACGTTGACCAGGGAATGTTTTTATGTTTATCAAAAGCATTAAATCCCATGAAACGAAAAAAGTTCTTTCATTTACAATTCAAGGTCTTAAATTTCGCATTTTTGTAAAGTATGTCCCCGATAGGAATAATGAAAGGAGAAATCGGTAGTTTTAAAGTAATTATATGCAAATCAGTGTCATTTACTCAAACTATTTATTTAGAATGTCCGTAACTATATACAAGAGGTGCATCAGAATAAGTCACTACAAAATTGTAGATCAGCATTGAATTTATCAGAACAATTACTGGTTTGTACTGGGTATATATCGAATTTACATCTAGACTTTATTCATATCCTAAGCCAAGCATGGGTATTATCATATATCAATCATATTCGTCATGGATTTGTTCAGAAACATATAAATCCAGAGATATTTAATCAATTTAGCATATTGGAAAATCAGAAATCCTCGCAATAAAAACAACAGACTACAACCACCACTTAGGGTATTAGCAACTGAATATCGCAAAATGTCAATCGTAAACGAAGTATTTTTGAAGCACTGTAAGAACTTGCTGACGAGGAAGGAAAATTAAAATAATATTGAATAATAATACATGAAATTGTGTTTTAGGTACAGAAGATGCATGAAGCACTTTGCTTCATTGTAGGTATTAGATTTATATATATATATATATATATATATATATATATAAACTATTTATTATAATGTAATTTTTATGAGAAGTAACATTATAAATAAACATTATTCCCTTACAAAGTGTGGAACAGTATTAATTACATTACTTCCATTATTCTAAATTTTTGGTTTTCTTTCACTGGATTTTCTTTCATAAGTTATCTGTTACTCAACAGAATCTCGTTTCTGTTTTTAGGTTTAAATTTAAATTTGTTTAATAAACTATAGTAGTTTTAGTATGAGTTATATTAATTTTACTTTGATTTTTAATGATTTCTTTAATTATGTAGTTTCTTAGATAATAAAGTATTAAACTTATGATTCAAATGATTAAATTGTTACTAATGTGATATATTGCGAATCACGATATTGAGGCTTTGATCATATACTTGTTTATATTATAAAGACGTGACGTTGAAACGTGAGAATTCTAGGCACCGATTTGGCACACACTTTTTGCATGTTAAAATTTTAATTTTAAATTTGACGTACGGATTCTTTGTCAACAATTACAATCTCATCAATCGCACGAAAACTTAACCGATGGCTAGATCGAACCAGATTATCGATTTTATACGTAAGTGTCATCCAGTTTTAATACGAAAGGGCATGGATCCTCTTTCGCGTTTTCTCGACCCTCTTGAAAATGCTGAAAAAACTCAAAAACACATACTCGCAATAAACATTCACTGTCATTCCCTTCTTTCAATAAATTATAAGTTTCATCTGAAATTTCACATACAATTCGTTGCTGTGTGGGAACATCTATTATTTTTTCGATGTAACAAAAAATAGTTTTAATGCGAACGAAGTCTATGACTATACGGCTTTATTTACGGGTGTTAGAAACACTGCACTCAAAATAAAAGGCTTCAGGCTAAACAGCTGTCGGTCGCTGGCATTTGGCACATGCATACTTTTATAGCAGTAGCAAGACAAATTATTTGACAAGAAGGAGGAACAAAAATAGAGAAGGATTGCTAGGGTAATCTGGGGGTGCATCACCCGTGTTTGCCAAAGACAGTACAACCCTTGGGAAAGCAAAATATCAGTAGGGGTCATGATGAAAGAACCTTTTTTTCACTTACCTAAAGAAGACAAGTCCCTGAAGTCTCCATATATAATCTCCATAGGCAGAGAGTCCGGCTATACCCCCAAACACTGGGTTCCCATTTTAGTCACCTCTTACGATATGCATACGCTACATTGGGACTATTCTGCTATACCCAGTCACCACACGGGTCTGGACCACCACACGCATTCAAAAATAGCGAGATCCTGTAAATTTCACTCCGAGGTACATTGGTGATCTTTTTTCTGTCTGTGGTATACAAAAGTGACGTTATCTCGGGATGTTGCAGCAATCCCTTATTTTCGAGCTTTCTTTTCAACTAATTTTTAATTTTTCTAGTTTTCTAATTCTTACATCACAGTTTTTCCTTTTTTTTGGCGCAGCATAGCCACATCTGGTTCTAGGGCCATTAAACTCTACCATCTTACCACATCCTGTAAATTTCACTATCCGCAATTATTCATCATGTTGCAAGCTTTATTTGTTAAACTGAATACTGGACTAGCTATATGTAGAATAAAAATAAAATATTTAAGTCTAGTATATGTTATGGACATCATATTACATTGCAAATTCATAATTATTACTTGAGTGATAAAGAATATTTTTTTAATAAACTTTATTTGTATCAATTCAGATGTGAATAACGACATTTAATATGTAATTTATGAATATCTCCATAAGCCTTCTGTAATTTAAAAACCATTATTTTTTTCTATTTTCTACATTTTCTCTTAAATTGGTAATTTAACCATTTTTTCTGTATTGTTTAGTACGAGACTAAGAAATATAAACTATAATAAGTTTAATGATCGCAAGGAACTTCTAAGCATTATAATAACAATGTATCATAATCCAATTTACTCCCGACTTTAACCTCTAACGTCGGCTTCAATAATTCTTTCGAAAGAATTCTCTTAGGAATACCACGAATTGCTAAATGATTTATACAGCTTATTTTAGAACATTTCTCTAGGGTTTTAAGTCCTACTCCGTCAATGTAAGTTATGCTTTTCTGAATAGCCTTAGAACTTACTGAAGGCTCTGCTTAACGAAAACAGAATTTGGAGAAAACATATGCTTCAGTTTCGAGATATTTCTTAAAAACTTGTCGCTCGTGCATGATATTTTGTATGTAAATAATGGCACCGCTAAGGGTTGTATGCGGTTATATATTTATCCAAGCCGCTCTAATAAAACGGTACTTCATTATACAAAGTTAGGATAGCAAATTGTAGATAAATTATGCTTCAAAAATAAAAGGAAAGCAGGGAATGTTTTCTTTATCTTAATTTTGTATGAACTTTAGCAACGAGTTTTGATGTTAAGTAAACATTTATGGTATTAGTTTAAATATAGGAAGGACGAATATGAGCTAACTTAAGAGCAAAAACAATTAATATGAATTAAAAAAAATTAAAGTTAATTATTACTTAGGTCATCAAAGATTTCTTTTTTTTTATTTTTGTTTACTTTTTATTGAATAATTACTATTAATATAAATATGTATATATATATGATAGAATCATAATATTAAGTGGCGAAGGCAATTTTTTTCTAGGAATCTACACACTTCTGAAAACTGTTTCTCAAACTAAGCACTTCTTTATAGACATTTTTCTGTAAATTAAAGGGCAAATATTAATAAAAGAGCAAATTTTAAAATAAATAAGAGCTTAATCTAAAATTTTTCCTAAAATTATAGCATTAGGAAGAAACCTTTTTTTTGTAATTATTTTTGAAAAGTTATGCTTTAGGACGCCAAACGCCCGACCCTTGCCACAGATTCCTTCGATCTAAGGTTTCTATCCCGGGAAACCGGTATTCCGGGTTCCGGGGAAATCATAAGATTTCTGTACTTATTCTATTCCCGGGAATTATACTTCGTTCCCGGGAAATCCCGGAAACGAAGAGAAAGTTGATGAAGAAGATGTTAAAGAAGAGTTTAGCTGTGAAAAGATGGTTTGTTTGGATACCAAAACACGCTGGAATAATTTGTTGGCAATGTTTGAAAGATTTTTAAAAATAAAGTCAGCAATTTTAAAAGCAGTAATTGACATTAAAGAAGAACAAATGATGTCGAACGTAGAGTTTGAAACTCTGACTACAATTGTAACTGGCTTAAAGCCAGTAAAAATTGGCTTAGAAAAATTATGCAGTCGAAATGCAACTTTGCTAACTGCAGAAGGTGTATATTCTTTCGTTATTAGAGAATTGAACGAACAAAATTCAGAATTTGCGAAAAATATGAAATATTCTCTAATCCGAAGAATTAATGAGAGACGCAACGTTAATTTAATATGATGAATGCAATACCCGAATTTTGGGAGAAAATACGAAGCAACTGCAGTTACTGTCGATATTTCGCGATTGCCTGGTAAAAATTGTTTGGTTAGACAAGCCCAAATGATAGGGACAAGGCTTTTCGGCGAAGAAGAGGAATCGATATCCAACTCTTCGCACTCAGAAGAAGAGAGCATGGAGATTTTGAAAAAAAAACCTATGGCGTTGGACGAAACATTAGGAAAAGCAATTTACTCCAAAACAAAAGTTTTATATTGTTCAACCAAAAAAGTTCTTGTCTCAACAAAAGCATGAGATGTAGTTGTTCCACTCAACTGAAAATCCATCACCAAACATTATAAAACTATATGAGGCTTCAAAATAATTCCTGCAACGTCAGTTGAAGCCGAGAGAGTATTTTCTGTTACCGGATTATTAGTCACAAAACTTAGAACAAGGCTGAGTGATAAAAGTATAAATTGCCTTATGCTTTCTGAAATCCTATTTTGAAAATGAATAATCAATTTATTACATATTTTTTGTATTTTTAGCTCATTATTTAAATAAGCATTAATTTTGGAATTTATATGTATTTTTATTTTATATAATTATTACTGATTTTATTTAAACATAATTTGTTTTTAAATTTTTTGAAATTTTGATGTTTTCCCGGGAATTCCGGGAATGGAAAAACCGGGAAATTAGAAACCCTACTTCGATTCTCCTCCATCTCCAAGGAACGTCTTACAAAAAGGTGAGCCGTCCCGAAAGGGTTAAGGTCAATCAAAAACAAATAATCCTATAATCAGTATGATTTAAGCATTTTTAACGTTGCAATATGATTTAATATTAATTAGTATATTTATGTGTCTAAAAATGTCATTAAATCATTTTTACATCTTACGCAAACATTTCCTTTTTAATAGAAATATATCCTGTGAAATAATTGTTTTCTCATTTGTATGAAATATACTCAACTGATATTTCTAAAATATGCACATAAATATTAAATGGACACAAGGAGAATTGATATGTAATAAATTTATGTCACTGACGGTCAATACCCACGGAAAGTGTGGAGAATAGGAGACATCTGGCGTCATCACAATAAACAAAAAATATTATTTAGTATGTAACGGATTTTAAATGTGTATTCCCCTTACATTGATCTAATTAGTTTAGTTTTTATTAACTTCGCACTAGAAGCAACACGAGGGCTATTGGCGACGGACCTCGTAATTTTGAACCACGGTCAAGTGACGAGGACGACACCTGAACTGGCACCCCCTCTCCTAACATTCACACTACGCCAACGGGAGGACTTTGGACCCCAACAGATTCAACGTGCATCAGCCCCGGCTACACGGCAGGTCTTTGGCGGCCAAGGATCGAACCCTCGACTGAACGAAAACCGCCTGCCGCTAGTCCACGACCTTGACCACTAGGCTACCACGGCCCTTTACATTAATCTAATGGATTATTTTGTGATGTTATTTGTTTCGAGAACCTCGAATTGTAATTATGTAAATCATTTTTGCTTGGTAAATTGTAGTATTGCGAATATGATACAGGATCTTGAAAAATGAAAAGGAAAAGCGAAGATCAATCGGAAGGTTTAGATACCAAGTTGTATGTGTTTTTATTCTGAGAAGAAGGAGAAATATCACACTCGACAGTTATAATTGAGCGATAATAGGAGAATTAATATTTCCAGGTACCAGTGACAAGTATTTATTCCTAAAGAAGGATATTCAATACGATCCTGTCCACAAGTGCTTATTTCTGCCTTGGACCTGTAAAGATGGAATATTCCGCGTTCTTCTTTTAATTACCTTGAGGCTTCTTTATACTTGAATTTTACCAAAAATGAAACTTCTAACCAACAAAATAAAACCTGATAACTCAAGTTTGTTTGAATAAAGAACATTGAAATAATTGCAAATGTAATGATATCTTAATTAGGCTGAAGTTAGTAAAAATGTAACACGGATAAGAAAGAATTGAATTTTAGGCCTGATGTGTTTGTGCGTGAGTGAACAATATTTTGATATTGCAAGAATTAAATACCGACTCTGCTTGGATGAAGCTGAAATACGGCGATCATTCAATAAGTTTTTAGAAGTTCCAAGAAATAACGCTCGTTGCATCGTAAATGGTTTGTTCTTAGTTCTTTACGGTTATGACTCACTAAATAGCAGTATTTGTTTCAGTAACTCGTATTCATGATGCTTTGCGTACCTCAAAAATTCTTCGTCATAACTTTTCCAGCCGATTAGACCATCTTCGCTTTCTTTGTAAACGATTCACTGATAGCTACCCATTGTTATAATTTTTCGTCATTTCCGGTGTATAAAAATAAATCATGTTTCTTACCGACGGTGACAAATTGAGGCTACAACAATCAAATTTTGATTTAGCAGCAAATGACTACCAAATCAAAACTTGACGTATGAATCAATGTCAAATTTGTTTCGACTCCATTTAATAGATGGCAGAATCGAATAGTAACAACATTTTACCTTAAAGATGCCATCTGTTTTCCAACACAAGTACTTTTTGAGCAACACTAGTACTCTGGTTTAATACTTCTTCTCGGACCTGATTATTTGAGTACACTTGATATTTCACATTTTAGTAAAACTTGTTTGTAAACGCCTTTAGGGACAGGGAACTGAAAAAGAGAACTACCTTTAAATAACACAAATAATAAATGCTCGGAAGAATGCCTTATTTTACTTTATTGGATATAAACTGCACTTAAACTTTATGTTGCAATTTAGGATTACGGAGAAAAGAAGAAATAATAAATGCTTGGAAGAGTATCTTTCTTTATTTTCTTGGATATAAACTGCGCTTAGACTTTGTATTGTAATTTAGGACAACGTAAGTGAGAAGAAATAAGGAGACGCCACAGATCTACATTGTGGCACAGTGGTGTAGAGTTTAGCAATGCCTGACAGCGTACCTTACTGACCCAGATTCTATTTCTGGTGGCTTCGGCGGAGGTCGCTAGTTATAAAAATAACAAAGACATTCTACCCTCCGGGCTCAGTAAATTATTATCATGCTCGTTTGGTAAATTTGTGACGTTGAGCTATTCACGGTTTTCTCTGCACTAACCTTAGGGACTTCGATTAAGATTGATTGCACGAATTAAGCAATTTCTTCCGAACCTAATAGAAACGTGATAAGTTAAATTAGAGGCAGGAAGAAATAAAGTGAAGTGCTGTAGATAGTTAAGTACATAAGCAAAGCGAGATTAACACCATAGAGGTTGAGTGTCACTAGCTTTGAGTATATGCCTTACAGGTTGTAGACGAGATCAAGAGTGGCTAAAGGGTGGGAGTGATCGTGACGTTGAGTGAACTTCAACCGGGAAAGTTGTGATAAGTACAAGTCTAAGTAAGTACAAGTAAGTACAATAGTACAAGTCTATTGAATAAATATTGTGTATGAGATTTGTCTAACGTCTTCTTTCATAAGTTATTGACTTTTTAGTGTTAGTATATTTGATTGAGTTATGGCACAAGAGGCGAATAGGAATATTAATCCACCACAAGTTAACTGGGGGTCCAGGTTCAGACTATTTGGGCATGGACACTAGCAAGTAATTTGTACCCCAGACCCTAAGACTACAGGAACGGAAATGTTCTAGGATTTTTTAAGTTCGTGGAGACTAACTACCACAACTAACTTTAAAATTGGTCCGAGAAGTAGTAGTTACTTATTCTCATAGATGAGTATTTTGTAGGATTCTGTTCCATATTCGTAATAGTACTATAGAATTTTCATATTATTCAAGTAAAAGAATAGAAGATTTAATTGAAAATTTGACTGCCTGATTCTTTTGATTTATTTCTTGATGATTATACTTTTTGAGCAACACTTTTTTTTATTTATTTCTTGATGATTGTACTTTTTGAGCACCTTGTTTTCACTTCTTAGTATTTAATGTAAAAAAAGATTATAAAATTCTAAGAAGTGAAAACAAGGTGCTCAAAAATGTAATTGCGAGTTCCATAAATATTTTATGTACAAGTTCCACACAAAACAAAATGAACTTATGGTATAGAATACATTTCCTTTCACTTTTTTGTCATAACATATTGAAATATGATTGGATCTTATTTTAGTCCCCACCTTGGTGACGGAGAGCTAAAGGGAGCTAAAAAAGTTACAGATGCCCGAGCTCGCAACCCTTGAAATAATTGAACTCTACTATTGATGTAATAATTCGCCTAAATCGGAGTGATTTAGCGCCATTTATTTTTCCGTCGCAAAGATGTGCACTAAAATAGGATTTTACGTAAAATTTCCGAAGCAAATAATATTTTTTTTAGCAATAAACATTTTTCTTCTGAACTATTTCTGAATTACTTATGCATTGATATCAAAATATTCATAGGTAAAAAAATTTTAAATTTCACTAATTAAAATTATTAAAAGATCCTAAACAACCAGTTCGTGTATTATAAATTTCTTAATTATATGAAATATTTTTTTTTGATTACTTTGTTCTATATTTTTTTCAAATTACGAGTATTATAATGTTTACAGAGAAATAAACAGAAATGCAATAACAGCATTTAACACATTAATGTAACAAGTGTGCATGTTAGTAACTTTCTGTACAAGGAAAAATTGCAAATAACTTAGAAATTTCTTGGAGGATTTGCTTTTGTACACGATTTCTCGTTTAAATCATTTTGAAAAATTAAATTACGATATGAAAATTAAAAAAAAAAAATCACTAATCAAGTCATTTACTTCCACATTTCAAAATAGTGGTTTCAAAATATATACATTTAAAAATCTGTACGATTTTGCTTAAAGTTCTAAAAAAAACCACACCTAATTTAGATGAATAAGACATCACACCTTTTTTTGTGGAAACCTTTAACTGATATCAACATTGCTGTATAAACTGATAAATGCAATGGATTTTGTAGTTTAAATCAATCAGTATTCTTTGCAAACATTTTTTTTTTAATATCAATAGAAACCTTTCAGCCAAATATTTGATCAAATATCTTGACTTATTCCTTCCTTTGTAGCAATTTACTTCTAAATAATTTTCTTACGATATACCTAGAAATCTCTCTTTATTTAATTAATTGAGTTAATGAAGAAACAATAAGAAACATTAAAGTGCAATATGTTTTAGACTTTTATTAGATCCTCTGCAAGTAAAATATCAAATTTTAAAATATGTCATGTGTTTCTTATAAGCTAGTATATATAAACCAATAACTCCGTAAATTAAATTTATTTCT
Organism: Nephila pilipes; assembly: GCA_019974015.1. Classification (NCBI taxonomy): domain Eukaryota; kingdom Metazoa; phylum Arthropoda; class Arachnida; order Araneae; family Nephilidae; genus Nephila; species Nephila pilipes. The sequence continues at coordinate 79,007 of BMAW01086097.1, forward strand.
AAAGAAGATATTTCATAAGAAAATGTTTAATTCAAATTTCCTTATTTTTTAGTCATTAACTCTTAAATCAAATACATAACGAAATAATTTACATTTTTGGAGAATGTATACTAATCTAAAAACATTTTTTTATATTTAACATTATGTAGGACAGCTACAACATTTGCGAAACCTTCTCCGTTGTAAAAACAAATTTAGTTTCCTTGTAAAGGTAAACATTTCTAATTTACCATCGTGTAGTGTGGGAGTTATGATACACTTAGAAGCAGCATGAGGGCAATTGTAGATGAACCTCATAAATTTGAACGGTTTAGAAACGAGAATAACCCTTGTGAACTCACAAATCCGTATCCAAAATTCTATATCACACCACGGGAGAACTTGAATCCTTTACGGATTTATTATGCCTTCTCCCCGCTAAATTTGGTCATCGTAGGCTAAAAGTCATAGTCGTGGACTCACGACCAGCGTTTTTTCGTCGAGTTGGGAGCTTGAGCCACGATGCCCCTAAACACCCGCTGTGTAGTAGGGCTAATGCACGTTAAATTTGTTGAGATCCCAAGTTCTCCAATTGGAGTGGTATGGATGCTTGGAGAGTGAGGTGCCAGCTCAGGTTCCGTCCTTGTCACTTCTCGAAGATTCAGAATAAAGCAGTTCATTGCCAATAGTCCCAATGTTATATCTGAAAATGACCTTAATGGGCCACTAATTAATCGCCTGTTCGTAGCACAGAAACAGGGTTTTTAAATTCTGGATAATTTGTAATTGTTAAAATGTATATTATTATTATGTATTGTGTGTATCTGTGTTCGTACATGTGTGATTGTGTAAGTTGTATTGAAATAAATGTAGTTGTCTTAAAACTATTTTTCTTATATGTTACATTTTTGAAACCTTTTAAGTCTTTTGCTCTACCCTCATTCTACAAAATAATTCTCTCAAAAGGCTCTTCAAGAATAAATTGCTTCATTTATTGGCTTTGAGAAAGTAAAATTCTGAAAGAAAAAAATCAGTGTACTTTTTTTGCATTAAGGATGTGATAAAATTGATTAGTACTTCGATTCGTTTTTTAAGGTCTTATTACTGAAAATCAACAAAAACTCGTTAGAGCTTCACGAGTTGAAGCACATTATTTAGGAACAATTGTAACGATTGGAATTTAATCTGTAAAAAGAAATTACTTTTCTGAGCTCGTTTATTAAAGAAAAAGACAGAAAAGAGAATAAATTCTTGAAAAAGCGTATCGATAAAACGTTTTACAAAAGGGAAATACCTAGTTATTAAACATTATATTTATTATAGGATTGTTTGCAGACGTTTAAAGAAAGAAAAAAAAATCATTATTTTATTTCAAAAAGTTCCAATAAATGAAAACGAACAAAAGAAAATATTTACAAAAATAGGGACAAATATTAATGAGTAATGGAAACACACAATTATCAAAATTTTGCTCTGTTTCCAAATTGAACAAGTTGTGATGACGTAACATTTCTATTCGCCACTTGTGCCAGAGCTTAACTAAATATAATAACACCTTAGAGTCAATAAGTTATGCATATATTTATTCCACAAGATACTATTATAACGACAAATGAACTCACTATATTTATTCCATAAGAATAAATATCTTTAGATTTATTCTTATATATTTATTTATTTTCACTATATTTATTCCATAAGGAATAAATATAACGATTATCATTATATTTATTGTACAAGATACTATTATAACGACAAATGAACACCGACTCTTTCAAAATAACGCCTTAAATATATTTGCCTGTCTCATTAATACCAAATTAACACAGTCTTACCCAAACATCGAAGTTGAGGCTGACTCGACTTCTAGACTTCACTATGCCGTCGATAACTTGTAGCAATTCTCGATCTCGTCTACGATTATTGGACAACTGCTCAATACTAGAGTCACTTGACCTTCATCATGTGACTCTCGCTTAGCTTATATAATTCCTATCTGCTTCACTTCACTTTATTTCTACCTGCCTCTAATTTAAATACTACCGTTTCATTTTTGGTCGGGAAGAAATTGTTATTTATAGCAATAAATCTTAAGTAAAAGTCCCCAAGGCTAGTGAAGAAAAAACCGCGAATAGACCAACGTCACAAAATATATTCCCCATTTTAAAGTTTTTTTTTAAGGTTTTGCTTTCTTATTATAGGCAATATTTAGTAAGAAGTTATGAAGATAACAGAATTCTTCGAGTATGTATTTGATCATACAAAAGTTTTATAAAATTCTAACGTAAAATTATTATTATTTTACAAGAAATAGTATTTATTTCAATTATTACATAGTAAATGAAATTAAATTATAAATACACTGTAATACGATCAATTATAATAGCAATACGGCAAACGTAAAGATTTTGAGCATTGCATACCTGATATAATCTATAATCATGCTACCATTATAAGAGTAGAATACAAATCATTACGGTATGAGGATTGAGAATTTTTGGATCTCTTTCTAGGCTTATGGCATTTGTCCGTTATAATTCGGATCTTGCTTCATATTTCAATTTATTATATTAAACGAAATTATCAAAACGTAAATTTAGAAAACACGAGACTAAAAAAGTGAAATTATTTCTTATCAAAGCAGAATAACCAAGTTCGCTCTCGCTACAATCCCCTCCCAACTTAGTCTTAATTTATGATTTAAATAGGAAATCTCTTACAAAACGTCATTCAAAGTTGATTTTAGCAATATCTTTATCAGTAGCCACATAGATTAATGCGGTTAGTGGCTTTCAGTTCAATCCACAAACTGAATAACTTTAACTTCAGTAGCAATGCTCTGGCTACCAATCCTTATCCTGTATCCCTCTTCCCCTTTTCTATTAATCGAGTATCATTTATCTGTCACAGTATCTGAATCACATCACTTCATTTATACATTCATCTAATTTACCTTTTCGCGTTTCATTTGGGTTCGGAAGAAATTTTATGCAATTAAACTGGATAAAAGTCCTCTAGATTATTGAAGAGAAAATAACGAATTGCCCAACATCACAGGCTAAATTGTTGGAATCCACTGATATACAGTTTCGTTTACTTGCAAAAAAACGTAAGTACTTTTCTGCTTGCAGAGTGTGAGCAATAAATCATTTAATATAGCACGTTTTTATCTCTTCAATTCATATATATTATGAAGGGGTGGAATTTTAAACGAATTTTTAAAATGTTTTCTTATTGGTTTATTGAGTCGTCACTCAATTGAAAAGTTTCATTTCGTAGAAAGTTGCAACCGGCTAATGATGAAGTAAAATAATTCGATAAAAACACCAGCGTTTTTATATGTTGGCAAAAGTTTATTAAAAACGTTTATTGAAATATTAGTTAAAACTTGTCGGAAATGTCTAAATGTTGCATTGTTAGGCAAGAAAGAAAGTAATCATACTTTTTATTCATCCACTCAAGTTCAAATACATTTTTTTTTAAAATTGTAATAAATGACACTTGATGTTACTACAGTTTTTTTAAATATTAAATTATTTAATTAAATTTAATTGGTGAAAATGCAGTTTAGCCTAACCACTTGGCGCGATTTCAAAAATTGCCAAACTTGGCGATTTCTAATAACTGAACATTAAGTCCAAGAAGCGATCTAGGTTAGCCACATTTGGCAAAATACCGCCAAATAATTACTGTCGCAAAGGGTGGTTGGGCTGAATTGCATTCCAGCCATTTAATTTACCGGAAGAATTCAGAAACAAGCCAATGCTTCTATTATGTTATTTGTCTTGCAATGGCAAAATTGTTAGAGAATCGGCGAAGAATCTTCATGCCTTTGGATCGAAGTATAATTTTTCTTATTTGATTTTCAAATAATTACTTTTAGTTTCATATGAGAGAAAAAAATTTCTCTTATATAAGCTATTTAGCAGAATATAAATTTAGGATTAAATACTGTCAGTGACGAGGCGTGTCGATCGCTAGAAAAAAAATTATTTTGCCAATAAATATTGTGAATCTGTCATATGTATATACATATTTATATTAATTGAAATTATTTAATAAAAAGTAACTAAAATAAAAAAAATTCTTTGTTGAACTAAGTAGGAACTGACTTAATTTTTTTTTATATTACTTGTTATGACAAAACAAATTTCTCAATATTTGCTGTCATACATGAAAGGCAATTAAAGGGGAATATTATATTATTTTATAACAGAAACGTTTTAGGAAAATTTGGACTGTCGGAACTAATAGCGAAGAAAGTGGTGGATGAACAATGAATTCTCTCGAACATTTCCCTTCAGCTAACACCTTGGGCTTTCATATGAATATAATTTGCTTAAGAACCTCTATGTATAAATAAATGCCCATGGAGGAAGTTTGGTAAATTGTTTTTTTAATAATAATAGGACTTTAGTCACCATATTTAAAATATATAAAATATACATTCTAGGGGGAAAAACTTCTTTTTACATAAACAGAATTTCACAATTTTTTTTTCCCATAACATATTTTCAATATTTAAAAATTCTAACAATACAATCATTAGAATTTTAAATACAATAATATATATATATATATATATTATTTCACAAATATTTATGTGCATATGTGTGTGTTATATGTAAAACAAGTATATAATTTACAAAATTTCATGCAAATTTTGGTCTATTTCTTAGAATTGTTTCTCATAATTCAGTGCATGGACTTAGTTATAGTAGCATTATTTATATTATTTGTACTGTCAAATGTTGGGGAAACAGTAAAACACAGCTGCGTCGAAATTCGTTATTTTTTTTTTAATAATCGCTTATCTAAATTCTCCTACCTTGCACATAATCAGGGAACATATTACCCAAAACAAGCGAAACAAATTTAAAAATTTTATAATTATTACAAAAAAAAAGACTTAGATATTAACTACATCACAGCTAACTGGAAATAAAAGGCTGAGAATAATAAGTTTAAAAATTTGAATGTCAATGAATCAATTTAAAATACTGTTAAATAATGTAAAAAGAGCTATCAAATGTACTATACATAATCAGAACCGTCATACAACTACAAGGTGTGGCTATTAAATAACGAGACTGAAGCTGTAAAACAATTTATTTTAAAGTCATAAATATTTACTTATTATCAATTTCAATATACACTCCTCCTCTAAACTACGACGCTCCATGTTAAAAACAGTGCTGAGAGTCTTTTTTTCAACTCCTTCAGGGAGCATGCCGCTTTCTCTTTCACCACTTTAACGGACTCGAATCTAGTTCCTTTTAATACAGATTTCACCTGAGGAAACAGATATAAATCGCTTGACACAAGATCCGGTGAATATGGCGGATAGTCTAACGTTGGGGTGCTATACTTGACCTAAAACCCTCTTAACAGACAATGTGGACTGAGACGGTGATTTGCCTTGGTGAAAAACTTTGCCCTACGCATTCTTCGCTTATTCCTACAGTCTCAGCCATTGTCCAAATACTGAATCGACATCCAGATCAAACCAGATTACCGATTCTTTCGATACTGTCATCCATGTTTGACGTGGAAGGGTGACCTGGGCCTGAACCATCTTTAACGTATTTCGTCCATCTTGAAAACGCATTAATCACTCAAAAACACGTGCATAGATGAATATTCCTTGCTATAGACTTCTTTCAATAAATTACAATTTTCAGTAGCTGTGTTACCCAGTTTCTGGTGAAATTTACAACGATTCGTTGCTCACTTACCATTTTCCCAGCATAACAATCAAGTAACTCTAATGGGAACAAAGGCTACAGCTATACGGATTTGCTTGGAGATTCAAGAGGCATTGCATTCGAAAAAGAAGGCTTCCAGCTTAACAGATGTTCGCCACCGACGTTCAGTGTATGCGTATTTCTTTTGTAGCATTGTTATTCTCCATTTGTAAGGGAAATATGAGTTCCTTAATAGAAAGAGTGAAGTGTAGGGAAGAGTATAGCAACCTTAGGCAAAGTCTCATTATTCAATTTATCATATTTTTGTGCTCTTAGTTTATCATTACATATCTGAGACGGGAAAATCACTAGTGATGGATCAATTACTGGATAGAAACAAAACCAGTGTATTACAGATGCATTAAAAATCTTGAATGTCGAAGCGAAGCTTATGATTGTAATTAGTAAACATACCAATCACGAAAGTCTTTTGCTACAGTTGCTTCCAGAACTGTTTTTAACTTACCAAAATAGTTGCAAACTCATGCGATGCCAAATATTCTCAATAGATGGATTAATAATAGAAGAATCATTTTATATAAATTAATAGCTCTAAGAAATTTGAATCTAAAATTTGTAACACAAGTCATCTTTTTCTTAAAGTTAACACATCCTTAAAAATTATAATGACAGAAATAGATACAAATTGCTGGTTTCAACTAAGAACTTCTAATGCTACAAAGGTACTTTATATCTAAATTAACAGCTACAATAAAAAATGACGAAATAGTGATTGTAGAAAAACGTACTATTTAAAGACTTAATTTCATTTTTTATGAAATGAATCACGTTTTTCGATTGCGTGAAAGAACACTGTTAGATGCTAAGCTGCAAAATTTAGTTCTCTTTAATTTTTAATAAGTTAAAAAACATCTTTGGAAAATGAATGTATGAATTATAATTTATCTTCTACCTCTTTCGAACTCAAATATAGAAAGATTTCTTTAATCACATGATGTGTTAAACAAATATGTTTTTCTAAATGATAAAAAGTTAAGGAAATCAGCTTTTAACAATGTCATTGAAACTCATAGTTATGCAGTGTTTTAGGACTTCGAAAGAGAAATTTTATTGAAATATTTAATAACAAAAAGATACAGTTGTACAGTTACTTATAAATTTATGCAGAAGGAACGAGGACTCGGGCGTCCGTGTACACTGTTGTCTGAGAAGGAACTGTTTGTGATCACCCCTGGTCAGAGTGTTTTCTCTACTCTTCCAAGAATATGCCGAATTAATAGGAGGTTAAAAGGTTCGAAGAAGTATGAGATTCCTTACTCTTGGAATGTCAATCTAGCATAATATGTAGAGAGAAAAAAAACTACAGAAAATGACAACAATACGGATAAAGTAGATTTTTAAAAAAATTGATTATAATTCTACAAACGCCACAAGTTGATAAAAACTCTAATACAGATATTTTTCTCTGTAGCTTGGTATATCTGTTTAAATGCTTTGAAATCAATTTTAAACGCTTTATTTATTAAATTATCATACATAACTCATCTAATAATTTAACGCAATACCACTCTATTTGTAACATCAAAATAAAAAAAAAAAATGTAACATTTATAGCATTTTAGCGTTTCAGTTGCCTTAATTGAGGAAGTTCTGAAAGAGGCCTTACTATATAATGAATATCTGAATTTTCTTTTCTTTAAATAAATTCTACTTTGAGATTATCTAAAGTTCCCTAGTTTTTCTCCTTTTGGAAATTTTTCGTGTGCATAGTTTCAAAAGAATGTTGCAAATGATTCCGAGAGAAATAATAGTCTGTTCTGTAAGCACAATTTGCGATTAATTTACCTTCCTTCTGTTCTGAATTCAAATAAAAGAAATAGTTTCAAAAGAAAGAAAAGAAAGAAGTCAGAGCATTTTCTTTCTCATTAAAGTACGGCGAAGGTTGCTACAAGATATCTGTCTGCCTTTAAACTCCCATTACTTAAATCAACACAAAGCCCTTAAAAACTTCGTGAAACAGAACATGATGTTTAGGGGACTGACACTAATTGGAATTAGTTCCTGGGAGTAGGATTACTTGTGAGCTTTTTTTATTAAGACCACAAGAATGAGAATATAGAGAAAAAAAAGTTTCTTTGTGAAAATAATTTATTGTTAAAGCTTTTAGGATAAAATGTGAATGGAATATCTCTCTATAGCTCTTTGAAAAATTTCTAATTTAAAAAGTGTGTGTTTTTTCTTGAAGTAATAAGTGAATGAACTTTCGATTTTTCTTATGTCGCAATTTTTTAAAAAAAAATGTTGGGGGGGAATAAGAGAAATTTAAAGAAATAGATTTAAAAATAGAGAAATTTGAACTCCGTTTAATATTTCTAAACAGTTCAAAAAGCAGATATTAATTGCATTGTGGAGTTTTAAAACTGAATAAACTCACCATGTATAATTACTTTTGTAATATTATAAAAGTTACTGTTTATATTTGAATATAAATAAAATATAATACTCATACTAATATTTAACATTACTTTGTATTAGTATATAAACTAAAATATAGTGCAATTGTTTTGAATTATTATAGCAATATTTTGTTGATTATTAAATAAAGATGATATTTTAATTATAAATATTACTGCTCGTAAAATATTTCTCGAACTTAAAAACGTTCGATTTTGGAAGATTATTGCAATTTATAGGATAAAAAGAATTAAATAACAAATCTCAAAGTAATAACAATATATCATTGATTCTAAATCATAAGAGAAATAACATTTTTTTATTACAAATGCAATAACTAATTTTAACAGATATTTTAAAAACAAATATTTTAGATTATAGTAAACAATAACATAAAAAATGATTCTATACCAGCACAAATGTCAATTTTAAAATTTGTTGTAATTTACTGATGATCATAATGAACTATTTTTTAAGCTCCTCAGTACGAAAATAAAAAAAAAAAGCTTGAAGTTACATTAACAGTTGTTTACAAGAGTGTACAGAAGAAAAGACACATTAAAAGTTTTCTTAAAATACAGGGCTTAGGGGCATGTCATAGAAAATGATCATGGTGTGCCAAAATCAAATTATTTAAAATTTTATCATTTTTTTTTATAACTTATGCATAATTAACATCATATTAATTTATATAACATAAAAACGTATAAAGTATAAGAATAGCTTATATATTTTATCTAGAAATAGTTTGGCTTTCCTAAACTTTTCATTTTCTTTAACTATCATAGGAACTTATGGCCAGGTAGAGTAGCATTTATGGTCATGGACACGCGGCCAGAGTTGTTCTGACCGAGTTGTGGGTTCTAGCCCTGTAGCGGTGTTGATACACGTTGAATCTGGTTGAGGTCCCAAATTATCCCGTTATTATGGAGGTTTTGAGACGGAGGTTTCAACTCAGGTAACATCCTCGTCACTTGAAGTTCGAAACAACGAGGACTGTCACCAATAGTCCTCTTATTGCTAGTAAATGCTACCTTAGTAAACAATCACATTCCTGGGAACATCATTGTCATTCACAACTTTTAGATAACTATGAATTTGAAAGAACAGACTTCTAATAATAGTATATGAAATAACAAACACTCGAGTGTATCGTATCCATATTATATTTAATTCGGATATACATTGGCAGGAAGAGAGAAAACTACTCCGAACGGGAGACTATATTTTTTTGGGGGGGATACAGAAAAATTCTTGTCAGTTAATGAAACAGATGTAATGATTGTGAAGCTTGACGTGCCTATCAAAAGATTTTGATCTAAATATTCGGTAAAATATTCTATCGGCTCTAAGAATTGGTATTCCTGATTTCTTATTTCATCAAACTCAAGCGAAACTGTATCAGACTGATAAAAATGCATTCCCCACGATGTTGAAGAAAATTTCTTCATCAGTTCAATATATTCTATTATAATCATCATCGTTTCTGCCCTTGGATGCATAATCGCTTTGATAGTTATTTTCATCCGAAAACAAATTCAAACCAGAAACATCGCGTGCGCTTTTTTAAGATTTTGTTTAAATTAAATACTTCCCTGATAAAAAACTCTTCAATTAGATACGAATTAAAAAAGAAAAAGGAAAAAAAAAATATTGAAATAGACTTTGAATAATTACATTGTAACATGTGCTAATGTTTTTTCAAAATCAACAAAAGCAATTATTATCAGGAAAAGAAAATTATCTTCAAATTTCTAATGTATTTTTACTAACACAATTTAAACGTTCTGAAGTACAAAAACATTGCCAATGTTAACAACAACAACATAAATAATAAACAGACGATTCCGTTATAAAAATAAATAATTTACTAAAATACTCAAATAAGAGCAAACGATAAATTGTAGACAATAATATCCTGTTCGGATAGTAAAATAAAATAAGTTGATATACGTTAGCAATATAAATGTAACTTAAGTAAAATAAATGTCATTATGGTCATTGTTAGTAATATTTTAAAATGTTAATTTTTTGAACCTAACAGGACGTATACTTTATTTTTTGCCCAGGCATTTTTGTTAAATCCATTTTCTCAAAACATCATGTTAGCACATGTAAAAAATGTAAAGCAAAGAAACTTATGCGACGAAATGTTTTCTAACGAATTTAATTTTAGAAGTGTTGAATAACAGCCTACTAAATTGTTGTAATTAGAACTGAAGCCAAATCAAAAAGAACTTTGAACAAATTAAGAACTCGTTCAATCCTTTTGTATGACATGCGATACAAAATTTTTAACAAGTTAGTATAGCTAAATGAATCTGAGAAATCTTTTAATATGACAGTAGATGAATAATTAATACATATAAAGGGAAAAGGTATATTTTTAAAATTAGCTTAATATTTGTAATTAATTAATGCAAATAATGAAGATTTCAGTGGTATTACATTTTCCTCCAATTTTTGAAAATAATTTAGGGTATTTTTTTTTTTTTGAGGACAGAAAAAAGCAGAAACGAATCATTAAAATAAAGGCAAATATATTCTTAAGAGTCAGAGAAAAAATTTAACTCCGCAAAAACTTTCATTATTTTTTCTCTTTCAGTTGTGCTTAATTAGATTCAGATATACAAGTAATATAAAAAAATTTATATATCAATTCCTACTTTGGTCCACAAAGAAAAATTTTATTTTAGTTACTTTTTATTAAATAATTACAATTAATATAAATATGTATACACATATGACAGAATCACAATATTAAGAGGGAAAATGATTTTTTTTCAGCGATCTACACTCTTCGTCACTGAAGGTATTTATTCCTAAATTTATATCCTGCTAAATATCTTATATCAGAGAAATTTTTTTCTCCCATATAAAACTAAAATTAATGATTTGAAAATTAAATAAAAAGAATTATGCTTCGACGAGATTCGACGCCGATGCTTTACCTACTTTGCCATTACAAAACGAATGACATAGTTGAAGCCCAACCACCCTTGGAGATAGGAATTGTTTGACGGTATTTTGCGAAATGTGGCTCCCTGGTTCGCTTCTCGGACCTAACGTTCAGCCTAAAACAATTGCCAAGTTTAGCAATTTTTGAAATCGCGCTAAGTGGTTTAGCTTAACTGCATTTTCACCAATAAAATTTAATTATTATTTGAAAAAACTGTAATAATATCAAGTGTCATTCACTACAAGTTTAAAAAAAATGTATTTGAACTTGAGTGGATGAATAAACAGTATTTTATTAACGGTTGAAAATTTGAACAAGATATATGAGGGATAGTGTGAGCTAATAGTAGGAATTTAATAAAATAGTAAAGAATTTTGGAAGGCAGTAGCAATTCCATATGATTAATATTACGTCTACGAAAAATCAAAATGACTGGTAGACGGGATATACATTAATAAGATATAGTTAATTTAATATTTTTTTTGTCTGCTTTCATCTTCAGATTATTTTTATACAGAGCTTCACAAAATGTTATGCGTTGAACCATATTTTTTTTCCTCAGCAAAAGACCGTTAACAGTATATTTTTTTAGTACTTTAAGGCTCCCGTCTACCCGCCATTTTGATTTCGTTAGCTTAATGTTAATCCTATGGAATTCTGACTTTAATTCTCATATCTTTACAATTTGGTCTATTTGAATGCAATAAAATGCATCTGAAAGAGCAAAAAATAATGAATGCTTCTGTGGAATTACTCCACTTCGTTCAGTTACGTATTCAGAGTAAAGAGATAGAAGATTTAATTGAAAATTTGACTGCCTGATTCTTTTGATTTATTTCTTGATAATTGTTTGAGCAACACTTTTTTAATTTATTTCATGATGATTGTACTTTTTTGAGCACCTTGTTTTCACCTTCTTGAGTATTTAATGCAAAAAGATTATAAAATTCTAAGAGTGAAAACAATTAAATATGATGCAGTTCAATAAATATTTTATGTACAAGTTCCACACAAAACAAGAGCAGACTTATGGTATAGAATACATTTCAACTCACTTTTTTTGTCATAACGGAAATATGATTGGATCTTATTTTGAAGTCCCACCTTGGTGACGGAGCTAAAGAGCTAAAAAGTTACAGATGCTGAATATATTATAGTGAACTCACCATTGATTCAATGGCATAATTCACTAAATCAGATTGATTTACTTCATTTATTTTTCGTCATAAAGATGTTACTAAATAGGATTTACGTAAATTTCCAACAAATATTATTTTTTTTTAGCAATAAACATTTTTCTTCTGAAGTATTTCTGATTACTTATGCATTGATATCAAAACTCATTGGTAAAAATTTTAGAAATTTCACTAATTAAAATTATTAAAGATCCTAAATAACCAGTTCGTGTATTATAAATTTCTTAATTATATGAAATATTTTTTTTGATTACTTTGATATATTTTTTCAATTACAGGTATTATAATGTTTGCAGAAAATAAACAAATTACAATAACAGCATTTAACACATTAAATGTAACAAGTGTGCATGTTAACTTTCTCTGTATAAGGAAAAATTGCAAATAACTTAGAAATTTCTTGGAGGATTTGCTTTTTTATTTTGATTTCTCGTTTAAAATCATTTTGAAAAATTAAATTATGAAAATTAAACAAAAAAAAATCATAAATCAAGTCATTTACTTCCCACATTTTCAAATAGTGGTTTTCAAAATATATACATTTAAAATCTGTACGATTTTGCTTAAAGTTAAAAAAACCACACCTATTTAGATGAATAAGACATCACACACCTTTTTTGTGGAAACCTTTAACTTGATATCAAAGCATTGCTTGCTGTATATGATAAATGCAATGGATTTTGGTTAAATGTGATCAATATTCTTTGCAAACATTTTTTTTTTTAATATCAATAGAAATTTTTCAACCAAATGTTTGATCAAATATGCTTATTCCTTCCTTTGTAGCAATTTACTTCTAAATAATTTTTCATACACGATATACCTAGGAAATCTCTCTTTATTTCTAGTGGGTTAATGAAGAAACAATAAGAAGCAAAGTGCAATATGTTTTTAGACTTTTTATTAGATCCTCTGCAGAGTAAAATATCAAATTTTAAAATATGTCATGTGTTCTTATAAGCTAGTGCTCTCTCAAACCAATAACTCCGTAAATTTATTTCCTGAAGATATTTCGCAAGAAAATGTTTAATTCAAATTTCTTATTTTTTGATCATTAACTCTTAAATCAAATACATAACAGAAATAATTTACATTTTTTGAATGTATACTAATCTAAAACATTTTTTTATATTTAGCATTATATGAGACAGCTACAACATTTGAAACCTTCTCCGTTGTAAAAACAATTTAGTTTCCTTGTAAAAGTATTTCTAATTTACCATCGTGTAATTAATTGGGAATTTATGATACACTTAGAAGCAGCGGGGCAATTGTAGATGAACCTCATAATTTTTTGAACAGTTTTAGAATAACCCTTGAAGGGCGCTCTACCGTCATATCCAAAATTCTATATCACACCACGGAAACTTGGATCCTTAACGGATTTATTATGCCTTCTCCCCGCTAAATTTGATCATCATTAGGCTAAAGAGTCATGATCATTATGGACTCACATTCAGCGTTTTCGTCGGTTGGAACAGACACGATGCCCCTAAAGCACCCACTGTGTGGTATGCACGTTAAATTTGTTGAGATCCCAAGTTCTCAATTGGAGTGGTATGGATGCTTGGAGAGTGAGGTGCCAGCTCAGGTTCCGTCCGCAATAAAAAATACTCGAAGATTCAGAATAAAAGCAGTTCATTTGCCAATAGTCCCAATATTTATATCAAATGACCTTAATGGGCCACTAGTTAATGCTGTACGTACTTTAGAGGGGTTTAAATTCTGGATAATTTGCAATTGTTAAATGTATATTATTATTATGTATTGTGTGTATCTGTGTTCATACATGTGTGATTGTGTAGTTGTATTGAAACTCATCTTGTCTTAAAAACTATTTTTTCTTATATGTTACATTTTGAAGTACTTTTAAGTCTTTTGCTCTACCCACTCATTCTACAAAATAATTCTCTCAAAAGGCTCTTCAAGAATTAAATTGCTTCATTTATTGGCTGAAAGTAAAATTCTGAAAGAAAAAAAATCAGTGTACTTTTTCGCATTAAGTATGTGATAGAAATTGATTAGTACTTCGATTCGTTTAAGGTCTTATTACAGAAAATCAACAAGAGAAACTCATTAGAGCTTCACAGGTTAAACGTGGCTTTAGGAACAATTGTATCCGGTTAAGGTTAATCCTATAGAAATTACTTTCTGGAGCTCGTTTTAGTAAAGAAAAAAAGACAGAAAGAGAATAGAAAAATTCTTGAAAAAGCGTATCGATAAAACGTTTAACAAAGGGAAATACCTAGTTATTAAACATTATATTTATTATAGGATTGTTTGCAGACGTTTAAAGAAAGAAAAAAAAATCATTATTTCATTTCAAAGTTCTAATAAATGATAACGAACAAAAAAGAAAATATTTATAAGGACAAATATTAATGATAATGGAAACACTAATTATCAAAATTTTTGCTCTGTTTCCAAATTAGACAAGTTGTGATGGCCTTAACATTTCTTTTCATACACTTGTGCGCTTAATAAATATACCAGATAACACCTTAGGTCAGAGTTGGCCATATATTTATTCCGCAAGACCTTTATTATGACCACTTAAAGGAGATAAGTATCTTTAGGTGTTATTCTTATATGTTTATTTATTTTCATATATTTATTCCACTTAAGGAATAAATATAACGATATCATTATATTTGTTGTACAAGATACTATTATAATGACAAATACACCAACTCTTTCAAAATATTGCCATAAATATATTTGCCTGTCTCATTAATACAAATTAACACAGTCTTACCCAAACATCCAGGAAGTTAAGGGGCTGACTCGACTACAGAACTATGCCAAGACAGAGTAACTGTAGCAGTTCTTAGATCTCGTCTACGATTATAGGACAACTGCTCAATACTAAGTCACTCTGTAACACCCGATTCGACCCGGGCGTTATCTTGTGCCATCACTAATTTTAAATGTAAACGCTACGACACCAATAATTACGGAACCACTGAAACAGCTTTCAGCATTTATTAATGTATATCTTACTATAATCAATAATGGTGCTCTCCGGGTTGAATTACCAACGGCACCATTCCAGCCCGCAATAATAATCTAACAGTTCTTACCAATATCTCTCTTATCAGCTGCAACTCCGAATCTGGAGTGCTGAAAATGCTAGAACAATTCTCAATCGAGCGATTCACACTCGGACCTCAATATCAATCTGTAAATCCGCCTTTCTATACTATAGCACTTTAGATTCCACCTCTCACTACAACGCCTCTCTGATCCTCCTTCAGTACTCTACTCCTTCAGATGGAGTTTATACATTCTCAATTTAACCTTCACTTCATTTCCTAACTTTCTTTTTTACCGTTCTTGTCACGTTTTCATTTTTGGTTGGGCAAGGTTGTTTTGAGTAGAAAAGCCAATCAATCTCAATTGAAAGTCCCCAAGGCAGTGAAGCCGCCTTGTGTCTGCTCGACCTTCATCATGTTGACTCTCGGCAACACATAAATTCCAATCTGCTTCCACTTCCTTTATTTATACTTTTCTAATTTAAATACTACCGTTTCATTTTTTTGATTCGGGAAGAAATTATTTATTTATAGCAATAAATCTTAAGTATATAGATCCCCCCAAGGCCAGAGAAAAAAAAAAAAAAAAACCGCAAATAGACCAATCACAAAATATATATTCCCCATTTTAAAGTTTTTTTAAGGTTTTGCTTTCTTAATATAGACAATATTTAGTAAGTTATGAGAGATAACCAGAATTCTTCATTATATATTTTGCTCATACAAAAGTTTATAAAATCTAGTAAAATTATTATTATTTTACAAGAAATAGTATTTATTTCAATTATTATAGTAAATGAAATTGCATTATAAATGCACTGTATTACGATCAATTATAATATAATACGGCAAACTTAAGATTTTGAGCACATTGCATACTACAGTATAATCATGCTTCTGTAGGTATTATATAAATCCTTACAGTATGTGGACTGAGAATTGTTGGATCTATTTCTAGGCTTAAGGCGTTTGTCCGTTATAATTCAAATCTTGTTTCATATTTCAATTTAATATATTAAATTAAATTAACAAAACATAAATTTAGAAAACACGAAACTAAACAAGCGAAACTATTTCTTATCAATGCAGAATAACCGAGCTCGCTCTAGCTAGAATCCCCCCCTCCCAATTCATAGTTTTAATTTATGATTTGAATAGGAAATCTCTTACAAAAATCCACTCAAAGTTGATTTCAGCAATATCTTTGACAGTGGCCACGTAGATGATTGCGGTTAATGGCTTTCAGTTCAATCAGCATAACTAAACTGAATAACTTTAAGTTCAGTTACGTCTCTATCAAATCCTTATCTTGTATCCTGCTCTTCTTTTCTTTATCACATATCTATGTTTATACAATATCTGAATCACTTCACTTCATTTCTACCTTCCTCTAATTTACATATTCGCTTTTCATTTGGGTTTGGAAGAAATTTTACGCAATTAAACTAGATAAAAATTTCCTAGGTTATTGAAAGAAATCATGGTGCCCAGCGTCATGATCTAAATTGTGGGATCGACTCATATACAGTTTCGTTAATATACAAAAAAACGTAATTACTTTTCTGCTTGCAAGTGTGGAAGGCAATAATAACAATATAGAACATCCTCTTTAGATCCATATATATATTATGAGGGGATGAATTTAAACGAATTTTAAAAAAAATGTAACTACACATTGACGTGAGTGTCATTCCAGATAAAAGTTTCATTCGGAGAAAGTTGCAAGCAGCTAACGATGAAATAAAATAATTCTGATATAAACACCAGCGTTTTTATATGTTGGCAAAAAGTTTGATAAAACCGTTTATTAAATATTGGACTTTTTTTGTCAAAATGTCTAAATGTTGTATTGTTAGGTAAGAAAGAAAGATTCCCAAATTTTCAGAGCTCTACCTTTATGGGAAGTTTGTAAAATAAACGATCGAAAATTTGATGACACACTGACACACACACAGCAAGTGAAATACATAAAAACATTTTAAAAACCCTTTGTAAAAAAATCCTCATATATTTCACTCTGATGTCTTTAAGATCACTATCTCTGCGTTCTTCAATATATCTTCCATAGATGGTACCATTTTACTACAAGTTTCATTTTTAAAAGAAAATTATGGAAATGTTAGTTAAAACTTGTACAAATGTCTAGTAGCTTATTGTTAGGCGAGTAAAAGAACAATTCCAAGTTTTTCTGTATACAACAGACGGGAAGTTGGTTAAATTAACGATCCAAAATTTGATGACACACACACACCAAGTGAAACACATAATAACGTTGTAAAAAGGAGTATTAAATATAATAATAGAAATCCGTAAAGACACTCATTGAACTAAAAATGAAATATTTGTATTACTTCAATCTTCTAATTTACAGTTTCGATATTTTGAATGAAATGTTTACACAAGAAGGGAAAAAAAGATATCATAAGAATACCTCAGAATCTAAGGATTCAAATCCTTCGTCAAGTTTACATTATGTCATTGGAATTTCTGGAGGCATATCAACACCACTTTCAATGATTTTAATGTTCTAGTTCAGTGTGCATAAAATCGTCCTAGTTGTCAACTCCAAAGATTCAGTACTTCTCAAAGCTCGAAATACCACTATAGAGATGGTATTTCAAACTATGAGTATTTTATCCATTACTATTACTGCGGTTACCTGGAGGTCATGGACGTAGAATCAAAGTTGGTGCCGTAGTTAGTGGCTGATGCACGTTAAGTCTGGACGCCTTCCCAATTCCTCCCATTGGTGTAGTGTGGAAGTACAGAGAGTGACGTTCGATCTTATATGATGTCTTCGACATTTGAGCGAGATTCAAAATTACGAGATCAGCTATTAACAGTGCTGCTACTTATTGCGGGGTCAAAAAACAATCACTCAGTCACTTCTCTCCAATCCATTCTTTTCTTTTTTTTCCAAATTTACCGGCTGCTTTCATTGAAATATTTTTCAGTCCATTAATTGTAGGAAATTTTCGATACACATACAACATTTTACATCTTAGTTAATATTTGCACCTATCATTTTTAATCCAAAAAGAAGATTATGTAATGACAGTTTTACAAACGTAAGAAATGAAATATTTGGGAAGTCTTGTGCATAATGAAATATCAAATGCGTGACGATATGAACGTTAAAAAAAACAAAACTACCAAAAAAGCATTTCAAATACACACATGCATTCACTACCTATTGCTCAACCTTAATTACGAATGTAATATCATCACTTATTATCAAATACTAATAATAAATATATTTTTCACCACTTTCATTTAAATTCCCTTAATAAAAGTTCAATTTGTAAATTCCTACTATTAGCTCATATTCTTCATATAAATATATATATATATATATATCATTCAAATTTTCAATCATTAATAAAATACCTTTTATTCATCCACTTTCAAAGTTCAAATACATTTTTTTTAAAATTGTAGTAGATGACTTACTTGATATTAATACAGATTTTTTTTAAGTAATAATTCATTTAATTAAGTTGTGTCCAATGCGGTTTAAGCTCATGTGGCGCGATTTCAAAAATTGCCAAACTTGGCGATTTCTAATAACTGAACATTAAGAATAAAGAAGCGATCAGGTAATACATTTGGCCAAATACAGTAAATAATTAATGTCGCAAAGTTGGTTGGGCTGTGAATTTGCAGCCATTTAATTTCTGGGAAGAATTAAGAAACAATAATGCTTCGATTATGTGTTGTCTCTTTAATGGAAGGTTGTTAGAGAAGTCAATAGAAGATCTTCAGCGTTTGGATCGAAGCATAATTTTTTTGGTTTCAAATAATTACTTTTGAGTTTTATATCAGAGAAAAATTTTTTTCTCTTATATAAGAATATTTATGGAATATAAATTTAGGAATAAATACCGTCATTGACGAAAATTGTCAAATCGCTAGAAAAAAAATTATTTTGCATAATTAATATTGTGATTCTGTCGCCAGTTATGTATATATACATATTTTATATTAGTGAAATTATTTAATAAAAGTAACTAAAATAAAAAAAATTCTTTGATTGAACTAAGTGGAACTGACTTAATTTTTTTTATATTACTTGTTATGACAAAACAAATTTCAATATTTGCAGTCATGAAAGGAAGCAATTAAAGGGAATAATTATATTATTTTATAATGAATGCGTTTTTAGGAAAAAATTTGGACAGTCGGAACTAATAACGAAGAAAGTGGTGGATGAACAATGAATTCTCTCAATTTATTTCCTTCAGCTAATAATACCTGGGCTTTCATATGAAAATAATTTACTTAAGAACCTCTATGTATAAAATAAATGCTGCCCATGGAAGTTTGTAAATTGTTTTTTTTATAATGATCAGGACTTTGGTAGATCACCATATTTAAAATATATAAAATATACATTCTAGGGGAAAAACTTCTTTTTACATAATAAATTTCACATTTTTTTTTCCCACATAACATATTTTTCAATATTTAAAAAATTCTATTTCAATACAATCATTAAATTTTAAATACAATATCTGATATATATATGCTTATGTATGTATATGTATATATATATAACATATATATATATATATATATATATATATATATATATGTATATATATATATATATATATAACATAATAACATATATATATATATATTAACTCACAAATGTTGTATTTTATGTGTGGTATGTGTAAAACAAATTAATATAATTTGCAAAGTATGTCATGCAAATTTCACGGTCTATTTCTTGAGATTGTTTCTCACAATTCGGTGCATGGGTTATAGTAACGTATATATATTATTTGTGCTTTTCAAATATTGGGGAAACAGTAAAACACAATAGAAAGTGAAATTCGTTGTTTTTTTTTTTAATAGTAAACATCTAAATTCTCCTACCTTGCACAAAATCAAGGCTATTACCCAAAACAAGCGAAACAAATTTAAAAGGATTTTTTATTATTATTACAAAAGACTGGAATGTGTATCCTGGCTAACTGGAAATAAAAGGCTGAGGAATAATAGAGTTTTAAAAATTTGAATGTCAATGAATCAATTTAAAATATGGTAAATAATGTAAAAGAGCTATCAATGTACTATACATAATCAGAACCAGTCATACAGCTCAGGTGTGGCTATTAAATAAATTAAACTATATATCAACTAATGACGACATATTGAAGTTGCAGAAAAATTGTTTTTAATCACTCAATTTCATTTTTATGAGAATGATCACTTTTTTCGCTGGTGTGAAAAGAACACTGTTAGGATCATCTTAGCTACAAATTTGAGTATCTTTAATTTTAAATAAGTTAAAAAAACATCTTTGGAAAATGAATGTATTAATATAATTTTATCTTCTACCTCTTTTCGAACTCAAATATAGAAAAGACTTCTTTTAATCATGATGTTTAAAAAATATGTTTTCTAAAAGGATAAAAGTTAAAATCAGCTTTTAACAATGTCATTAGAACTCATGGTTATGCAGTGTTGGCAAATTAAGATGGCATTTAAGACTAAAAGAGATATTTTATTGATACTAAATAAAAAAAAGATACAGTTGTACAGTTTCATATAAATTTATGTAGAAAGAACGAAGTTCAAGCGTCCGTGTTCATTTGTTGTCTGTGAAGGAATCCTTGTAGTCCCCTGGTCGGAGTGTTTTCTCTAATCCTCCAAGAAAATGCCGAATAAATAGGAGTTTCAAGTGTTCAGAAAGTTTGAGATTCCTTACTCTTGGGATGTCAATCCTAGCATAATATATAATAGAAAAACAATAAGAAAATGACAACAATGGATAAATAGATTTTTAAAAAATGGATTATAATTCTAAAAACATACAAGTTGATAAAAACTCTAATACACGGATATTTTCTCTGTAGCTGGTATATCTGTTAAATACTTTGAAATCAATTTTAAACGCTTTATTTATTAAATTATCACATAAACTCATCTAATAATTTAAGCAATACCACTCTATTTGTAACATCATAAAAAAAAATGTAACATTTAAAGCTTTTTAGCGTCTCGAGTATGGTGAGAGTTCTAAAGAGGCCTTACCTATAATGGATAATCTGATTTTTCTTTTCTTTTAAATTCCACTTTGAGATTATATAAAGTTCCTAGTTTTCTCCTTTTGGAAATTTTCGTGTGCATAGTTTCAAAAGATGTTGCAAGTTCAGAGAAATAATAGTCCGTTCTGCTTGAACTGAATTTGCGATTAATTTACCTTCCTTCTGTTCTGAATTCACATAAAAGAAATAGTTTCAAAGAAAGAAAAGAAAGTCAGAGCATTTTCTTTCTCATTAAAATACAAAGTAAGGTTGCTACAAGATATCTGTCTGCCTTTAAACTCCCATTACTTAAATCAATACAAAGCCCTTAAAAACTAGAGAGAACAGAACATGATGTTTAGGGGACTGACACTAATTGGAATTAGTTCCTGGGAGTAGGATTACTTGTGAGCTTTTTTTTTATTAAGACCACAAGAATGAGAATATAGAGAAAAAAAAGTCTCTTTGTGAAAATAATTTATTGTTAAAGCTTTTAGGATAAAATGTGAATGGAAGATACTATAGCTCTTTGAAAAATTTATAATTTAAAAAGTGTGTGTTTTTTCTTGAAGTAATAAGGGAATGAACTTTCAATTTTTCTTATGTCGCAATTTTTTTTTAAAAAAAATGTTGGGTTGAATAAGAGAAATTTAAGGAAATAAATTTAAAAGTAGAGAAATTTAAGCTCCGTTCAATATTTCTAAACAGTTCTAAAAGCAGATATTAATTGCATTGTGGAATTTTAAAATTGAATAAACTCACATTGTATAATTCTTTTTATAATATTATAACACTTACTGTTTATATTTGAATATAAATAAAATATAATACTCGTATTAATATATAACATTACTTTGTATTAATTTATAAACTAAAATATAATGCAATTTGTTTCGAATTATTATAGCAATTTTTTTGTTGATTTATAGATAAAGATGATATTTTAATTATAAACATTACTGCTTGTAAGTATTTTGAACAAAAACGTTCGATTTTGGAAGATTTGCAATTTATAGGATAAAAGGAAAATAAATAACAAATCTCAAAATGTAATAGCAATATATCATTTTCTAAGTCATAAGAGAAATAACATTTTTTATTACAAATCATAACTGATTTACAAATATTTAAAAAAATATTTTAGATATAGTAAACAATAACATAAAAATGATTCTATACCAACACAAATGTCAATTTTAAAATTTGTTGTAATTACTGATGATCATAATGAACTATTTTTCAAATATCAGTACGAAAATAAAAAAAAGAGCTGAGTTAGTTAACAGTTGTTTACAAAGGTGTGGAGAAGAAAGAAGAGCAGTAATAAGTTTTCTTAAAATACCTGGATACCGTCACATATCGCAAAAAATGATCGCATTGCTGCAAATCAAATTATTAAAATTTTATCATTTTTTTATAACTTATGCATAATTAACATCATATTGGTATATAACATAAAACATAAGGTATAAGAATGGCTTACATATATTTTATCTAGAAATATTTGGCTTTCAGGAACTTTTCATTTTTTCTTTTAACTATCATAGGAACTTATGGCCAGGTAAGTACTTATGGTCCATGGACACGCGCCAAGTTGTTCTGACCGAGTTGTGGAGTTCTAGCCCAGTAGCAGTGTTATACGTTGAATCTGGTCCCAAATTATCCACATTATTATGGAGAGTTTGAACGGAGGTTTCAACTCTAAGGTATCCTCGCAGAAGTTCGAAACAACGAATACTCTTAATAGTCCTCTTATTGCTGTAAATACTAAATAAACAATCACATTCCTGAGGAACATCATTGTCATTCACAACTTTTAGATAACTGTTTTGAAGAACAGACTTCTAATAATAGTATATGAAATAACAAAGCACCCGAGTGTATCGTTATCCTATTATTTTAATTCGGATATACATTGGCAGGAAGAGAAACTACTCCGAACGGGAACTATATATTTTTTGGGGAAGGGATACAGAAAAATTCTCGTCAGTTAATGAACCGATGTAATGATTGTGAGTTTGCCGATGCCTATCAAGATTTTGATCTAAATATTCGGTAAATATTCTATCACTCTAGAATTGGTATTCCTGATTTCTTATTTCATCAAATCAAGCGAAACTGTATCAGACTGATAAATGCCCACGATGTTGAAGAAAATTTCTTCATCGTTCCAATATATTCTATTATAATCATCATCGTTTCTGCCCTTGGATGCATAATCGCACGTAGTTATATTCATCCGACAATAAATTCAAACCAGAAACATCGCGTGCGCGCTTTTTTAGATTTTGTTTAAATTAAATACTTCCCCGATAAAAACTCTTCAATTAGATGCAATTAAAAGAAAAGAAAATTTGAATTAAAACCAACGTTTTTTTTAAAACCAACGTTTTTTATATGGCAAAGTTTATTAAAAAAATTATTGAAATATTAGTTAAAACTGGATGCAAATATCTAAATATGTGCATTGTTAGGCAAGTAAAACAGTTCCCAAAATTTCAGAGCTCTAGCTTGCTGGGAAGTTGGTTAAATTAACGATAGAAAACTTGATGACACAGTGACACACAGACAGATACACAAATTGAAATACATAAAACGATTAAAACTAACTAAAATTAATTAATTCATCCGGTAAATTAAATGAATGGAATGCATTTTTACCCAATCCACCCTTGACAAAAGACTTAGCGATATTTTCCTTTAAATGTGGCTACTGTTCCGTTTTACGGACTTAAGTTAAGAAAAAATAAAATAATAATAATAATAAAATAAAAACAGCACAAGTTTGGAACAAATTTTTGAAATCGCGCCAAGTGAGTTGGGTAAGTGCATTATTAAAGAAAATATTAATTAAAACTTATCAAAACGTCTAAATTGCATTGTTAGGCGAGTACGAACGATTCCCAAAATTTCAAGCTCTAGCTTGATGGAAGTTAGTTAAATTAACGATTGAAAATTTTGATGACCACACACACACTCACACACACACACTCACACACACACACCAAGTGAAATTCAGAAAAACGTTGTAAAAAAAAAATTGAAATAGACTTTGAATAATTACATTGTAACATGTGTAATGTTTTCGAAATCAACAAAGCAATTATTATCAGGAAAGAAAATTCTCTTCAAATTTCTAATGTATTTTTTACTAACACAATTTAACGTTCTGAAGTACAAAACATTGCCAATGTTAATGACAACAACAGAAATAATAAACAGACGATTCCATTAAATAAATCATTTACTAAATATAAATATAAACGATAAATTGTAGACAATATATCCTGTTCGGATGGTAAAATAAATAGATTGATTAAATATACTAAATATGTTACAATATAAATGTAACAAGTAAAATAAATGTCATTATTATAGTCATTGTTAGTAATATTTTAAAATGTTAATTTTTTGAACCCCGGACGTATACTTATTTTTTGCCCAGGCATTTTTGTTAAATCCATTTCTCAAAACATCATGTTAGCACATTAAAAAAATGTAAAACGAGAAACATCACGAAATGTTTCTAACGAATTTACTTTAGAGTTTAATAACAGCCTACTAAATTGTTGTAATTAGAACTGAAGCCAAATCAAGAACTTTGAACAAATTAGAACTCGTTCAATCCTTTTGTATGACATGCGATACAAATTTTTTAACAAGTTAGTATATAAATGAATCTGAGAACTCTTTTAATATGACGTAGATGATAATTATACATTTAAGGGAAAGATTTTTAAAATTAAGCAATATTTGTAATTAATTAATGCAAATAATGAAGATCAGTGGTATTTTTCCTCAATTTTGAAAATAATTTAGGGTATTTTTTTTTTTTGAGGACAGAAAAAGCAGAAACGAATCATTAAATAAAAGGCAAATATATTCTTAAGAGTCAGAGAAAAATTTAACTCCGCAAAAACTTTCATTATTTTCTCTTTCAGTTAACTAATTAGATTCAGATATACAAGTATTATAAAAAAATTTATATATCAATTCCTACTTTGGTCCAAAGAAAATTTTTATTTTAGTTACTTTTTGTTAATAATTACAATTAATATAAATATATATACACATATGACAGAATCACAATATTAAGAGGGAAAATGATTTTTTTTTCAGATCTACACCTCTTCGTCACTGAAGTATTCCTAAATTTATATCTATACTTTAAATATCTTATATAGAGAAATTTTTCTCCCATATAAAACTAAAATTAATGATTTGAGAATTAAATAAAAAGTTATGCTTCGACGAGATTCGAGCCGATGCTTTACCTACTTGCATTACAAAAGGTAGCATGTTGTTACCCAACCACCCTTGGAGATGAAGATTGTTTGACGGTATTTTGGAAATGTGGCTCCCTGGTTCCGCTTCTCGGGACCTAACGTTCAGCCTAAAACAATTCCAAGTTTAGACAATTTTAGAAATCGCGCTAAGTGGTTTGAGCTTAACTGCATTTTCACCAATAAAATTTAATTATTATTTGAAAAACTGTAATAATCAAGATTCATTCACTACAAGATTTAAAAAAAATGTATTTGAACTTGGTGGATGAATAAACATATTTTAAACAACAGTTGAAAATTTGAGCAATATATATAAAGGAGATGTGTGAGCTAATAGTAGGAATTTAATAAAATAGTAAAGATTTTTGGAAGGCAGTAGCAGTTCCATTATGATTAATAATACGTCTGAAAAATCAAAATGACTGGTAGACGGGATATACATTAATAAGATATAGTTAATTTAATATTTTTTTGTCTGCTTTCATCTTCAGATTATTTTTATACAGAGCTTCACAAAATGCTATGCGTTGATATTTTTTTTCCTCAACAGACCGTGAACAGTATATTTTTAGTTCTTTAAGGCTCCCGTCACCGCATTTTGATTTCGTTAGCAATGTAATCCAATTCTGACTTTAATTCTCCTATCTTTACAATTTGGTCTATTGAATACAATAAAATGCATCTGAAAGAAGCAAAAAAAATAATGAATGCTTCTGTGAATTACATTTTCGAAGATTTTCAAAATTTTTTATTCTTATTTTAATGATTCATTTTTGAGTTTTCCGGTCTTAAAGAATATTTTCAAATATTTTTAAAATCGGAAGAAAATAATTCCACAAAGCATTCATTATTTTTTCTCTTTCAGATGCACTGGCTCAAATAAGACCAAATAATAAAGATGGAGAATAGTCGAATTTCATTAACATTAAACTTGATGGTGGTGAACAGACTTAACTCTAAATCTTTGTTTATCTATCAACACAGGAGTTATGTTTTATTACACGACAAAATGGTCATCGGATTACTGTTTAAACTTATATCGTAGTTTTGTATATATATTTTTTACTCTTGTTTTCCGCAGTAATGAACATAATTTTATCAAAAACATAGTCAAATTTTTATCTTTAGTTCTTGCGTTGTATGTTTGATACTCTTTCATCATTAACGATCTTAATTTTCAAAATATATTATAATTATTTCTCAGTTTTTATTGGATTGAAATAAAGCATATAAAATTATTCGGTTTACTGCAGTAATAATATTATTAACCAATTACTTTCTAATCAGTAATTAACTCCAGGATTTGTTTAATTAACTGAAAATGTCCGTATCTTATCACATTAAAAAAATTCTGTTTTTTGCTTATTTTTTATGTCCGCTTCATAACGAACTAATTTTCAAAAATTGCTCATTAAATATTTCTCAAATTTTCGTTTCATTAAAAATAAACTGTAGCAATATAAAACTGATACACCTACTTTCATCACTAATGAACTCAATTTTCAAATATAAGTATTAAATTTCCCCAATTTCTTTTTATTATTGAAATTGAAAAAATTTTTTATTTATTATTTCATTTTACTTATCGTTTATGTATTGCCTGAAATTATACATAAACTGGAATCAGGATAAGATTGAAAAAAACATATCTTTTTCAGGTCGGGATTTGTGGTAAGCCTATTTCTTGCCTCAAGAGTTTGTAACTACGTTTTTTAGTTTGGCTCCTTCTTGGAATATTTCCAGGTCAAATGATTTTAACATTGATTTACTTTTTCTACCTAAGCTATTGTTTTAGGTGGCTCACTTTCGGCGTACTAGAACTTTCAATTTTCATCGTTTACTATATTTTCATTAATTTAGCTTAACTATATTCAATATAATAATTTATCGTATACTTTAAATTTAATTACATGTGGCTGATGTGATATTCAATTAAATAATTCATCATTTGCTTTAAATTTAATGAGATTTATTTAAAATATATTGAATTAAATAAATTATCGTTTCCTGTAATTTTAATATCAGGAAAAGTTACTATCTTCCATTTCTCGATATTTCATCATTTACTTCAATTCTTATGTTTAAATAGAGTAATTTAATAATAATTTAGAAAAACATACTTTGGATGGATATATCTGTTCTTTGAAAACTTTGTATAGAACTTTAAATTATTTAACGTTTTTTAATTTTAATACCAGAAAGAATTCCATAGTCCACTTAAATAAATTAACTTTTTGCTTTAATTCTAATATTTAATTGAAAACTTAATATTATTAAAATGTTATTGCTTGAGTGGCTAAATCTGTTCTCCACAATTGTAGAACGATGTTTTTACAACAGTTTTCTGAATTTCCTTGGTGTGTGTGTCATCAAATTTTCGATCGTTAATTTGACTAACTTCTCAAAGCTAGAAGTAGAATCGTTCTTATTCTCTGATGCAATATTTTACGTTTGCGATGCATATTTAACTAATGTTTTCAATAATTTTAATGGATAAAGTAAATATTCTTTCTCTAGGCGCAGGATTGCGGAAAAATTTCTTTCCCCTCACAGAACCGGGCACTCCCCATCTGTGAGGTTATCGTAAACTGTACTCATAGGGAATACTATCTCCTACAATCCCGAGATAGTAAGGGTTTGCTGACTTTTAGTCAGTAATCATCTATTCAAAATATTTGTCATGTCTTATCACAATAATTTTTCTGAATTCTGTTTCCCATTTTTTTTAATAGAATGACACAAACTTTCAAATGCATGTTTTGATTTTATAGTATTATGAATTTTTTAATACTTCACAAATGTCTTTCTTTTTAAGTAGAATTTTAAAGTTAAAAAACTCTTAACAGTTTTAACTAATATTTCAATAATTTTCTCTAATAAACTTTGCCACTATAAAACGTTGTTTTTTAAAACGTTGGTTTTATATCAATTTTAATGCTGCTTCAGATGTTTGTAACTTTCATTTCTTTGAATTTTCTGTTTTTTACCAATAATTTTAATTGAACATTCAGTAGTACATTTATGGTTATCTATTCTGACCGCTTACCTTCATGTCGAAGAATTGTTAAAGCATTTTGTTTGTTCTGATTAAAATGTATTCACTGTATTGCCTCGGACAGTGGCGCGCTTGTTAAATACTGAATCGATAACAGACGCGTAGTTATTTCCACAAAGTGCATACAATGAAGCCAGAATCAAGCAAAAGAATGCATGGTAGAGCTAACTACACCTCAAGATGTGTTCAATCCGTAGTATTGCCATTTAGCATCGGAATAAATGTAAAATGGAATTTCTTTTTTTTCCCCAATCTGTGCTGATTATACTCAGGACTAAAACTGCTGATATGATAAATGTTTTTTTTAAGACGGGGCGTATAACCAATTACAAACACGCGAACTGTATGCATCATCTTAATACAACAATCTGAGACAGGGTTCATTTTAAATGGGAAGAGGTTTGCTTATATTCCATTTCAACAAGTCCATCTGTACTGAAGAAGAATATTCTCATCGCGTAGAATTCGTTCCTGCATCCCTTTGCATAGGGGCAGCATGTGCAGATTTTTCGAAAAAATTTCCTTTATTCATGAATGCACTTTCGCAAGAAACGTTTCATTTAATATCCCCATTAATACATTCAGATATATGTAAATTCATGCCACATCAGTAGCCCATCATCAATGCTTTTGCATGTTCATCTATAACTACCTAAATAACGCGTATCTTTTGCCTAGAATGATACATTGACAAGAAATACTAGAACACTTTTAAAATATACTACAGACTTTTTTTGTAGGATGTTTCCAAACGAACTATGATGCCTATATTTGTTCACATTGATGGAACTGCAAACCGACTGGACAGAGTACTGCACTATAAGCGTCTTCTTTTTTCCAAACCAATGGATTAGACGGTGTTCTGGTAGTTATACTATCATGATCGTCTGATGGTGTCTTTATGACAGAAACAACTAAAGAATCTAGTGATCAGACACCTCTTGATTAGAGGTTCTAAATCTGCAGTTCGATCTGCTGAGTCGGGTTCATGATGCAGATTATGTTGGGGTGGACCGTCGCTTTCTGTCATTCTCCTTGCGTCCTGGGCGATCATCTTTTGAAGTGTGATTGAAGAATGTTATTCTGGCTAATGCGTGTGGACTGTGCACGGTTCCTGCTCGTGTTTTCCATTTCGCTATCAGACGCGATCTATTGGCGTGTTGGCTGGTAATCCTCGATGAAGGTACGGTTGCTTAGATCGGTTTTCTGGCTCTGGATCACCTTCGTTTTCAGACGTAATGTCTTTAAGCGCAATCTGGGATGGTTGGTTAATCTGTTCTGGGTTCTAAGGGTTGGGTTGATTGTATTAAGAAAGAACTTACCGAAAATCTCTACAAATTTTTATATTAATGAAAGAAAAGCCAAGAAATTAATAAAAGAATTTATTTTTAGC
>BMAW01086097.1:109125-144949 GCA_019974015.1 Nephila pilipes
GAGTTACGTCGAAGATTTTCAAAATATTTTATTTCTTTAATGATTCATTTTTGAGTTTTCCGGTCTTAAAGAATATTTCAAATATTTTTAAAATCGGAAGAAAGTAATTCCACAACATTCATTATTTTTTCTCTTTCAAATGCACTATGCATCAAATAGACTCAAATATAAAGATGGGAAGATAAGTCATTTTGTTAACTATACTGATAATCAAATGTGATGGTGAACAGACACTCTAAATCTTTGATTATCAGTCAACTAAGGATTATGTTTTATTACACGAAAAATGGTCATCGAGATTACTGTTTAAACTTATATCTGTAGTATTATATTATTTTTTACTCTTGTTTTCGTAATGAACATATTTGTATCATAAATATTCGTGTAATCTTTTTATCTTTAAGTTCTTGCGTTGTATGTTTGATCCTCTTTCATCATTAACGATCTTAATTTTCAAAATATATTATAATTAATTTCTAGATTTTTTTATTGGAGTTGAAAAGCATATAAAATTATTCGGTTTATGCAGTAATAATATATTTAACAAATTTTCTAATCAGTAATTAGCCTCCTAAGGATATTGTTTAATTAACTTAGAAAATGTCCGTATCTTATCACATTAAAAAAAATGTTTTTTTGCTATATTTTTATGTCCGCTTCTGTAACAACTGAATTTTCAAAATTGCATTAAATATTTCTCAAAATTTTTCGTTTCATTAAATAAACTGTGCAATATAAACGTACTACCTACTTTCATCACTAATGAACTCAATTTTCAAATATTAAGTATAAGAAATTTCCCAATTTCTTTTTATTATTGAGAATTAAAACAAATTTTATTTAATTATTTCATTTACTTATCGATTTATGTATTGCCTGAAATATACATAAACTGATCAGGATAAGATTGAAAAATAACATCTTTTCAGGATTAAGGCAGTTGTGAAGCCCTATTTCTTGCTTCAGAGTTTGAACTACGTTTTAGTTTAGTTCCCTTCTTGGAATATTTCCAGGTCAAATGATTTTAACATTGATTTACTTTTCCACCTAAGGCTATTTTGTTTTAGGTGGCTCACTTTCGGCGTACTAGAACTTTCAATTTTCATCGTTTACTTATATTTTCATTCTTTGCTTAACTATATTCAATATAATAATTTATCGTAATACTTTAAATTTAATTACATGTTGGCTGATGTGATTATTCAATTAAATAATTCATCATTTGCTTTAAATTTAATGAGATTTATATAAATATATTGAATTAAATAAATTATCGTTTCCTGTAATTTTAATATCGGAAAGTTACTATCTTCCATTTCTCGATATTTCATCATTTACTTCAATTCTTATGTTTAAATAGATAATTTAATAATAATTTAGAAAAAACATCTTTGGATGGATATATCTGTTCTTTGAAAACTTTGTATAGAACTTTAGTATTTAACGTTGTTTTAATTTTAATACCAGAAAGAATTCCATAGTCCATAAAATAAATTAACTTTTTGCTTTAATTCTAATATTTAATTGAAAAACTTAATATTTATTAAAATGTTATACCTTTGGTGGCTAAATCTGTTCTCCACTAGACGTTGTGAGAACGATTTTTTTACAACGTTTTCTGAATTTCACTTGGTTTTGTTGTGTGTGTCATCAAATTTTCGATCGTTAATTTACAACTTCCCATCAAGCTGTTTGAAATTTGAGAATCGTTCGTATTCTCTAACAATGCAATATTTACACGTTTGCGACAAGTTTAACTAATATTTCAATAATTTTAATAGTCAAATATTCTTTCCTCTAGGCGCTTTTAGGATTGCGGAAAAATTTCTTTCCCCTCTACAGGTACCGGGCACTCCCCGCATGAGGGTTATCGTAAACTTTGTACTCCAAGGGAATACTATCTCCTTACAATCTCGAGATAGTAAGGGTTTGCTGACTTTTTTAGTCAGTAATCATCTAAAAGTTCAATATTTGGCGTCATGTCTTATCACAATAATTTTTCTGAATTCTGGTTCCCATTTTTTTAATAGAATGACTTACAAACTTTCAAATGCATGTTTTGATTTTATAGTATTATGAATTTTTTAATACTGTCACAAATGTCTCTTTTTTAAAGTGAATTTTAAAGTTAAAATATCTAACAGTTTTAACTAATATTTCAATATTTTCTCTAATAAACTTTGCCACTATAAAAACGTTGTTTTTAAAACGTTGGTTTTATATCAATTTTAATGCTGCTTCAGATGTTTTAGAATTCATTCTTTGATTTTCTGTTTTTTACCAATAATTTTAATTGAAACATTCAAGTAGTATGTACATTTATGGTTATCTATTCTGACCCTTACTTCCATGTCGAAGATTGTTAAAGCGACTTTTGTTTTTCTGATTAAAATGATGTTATTTGCCTCGGACAGTGGCGCGCTTGTTAAATACTGAACATAAACAGACACGTAGTTATTTCCACAAAAGTGCTGCACAATGAAACAGAATCAGCAAGAATGCATGGTGAGGCATCTCACCTCAAGAGTATTTCAATCCGTAGTATTGCGCATTTGCATCGGAATAAATGTAAAATGGAATTTCTTTTTGTTTCCCAATCTGATGCTGATTATATAAGGACTAAAACTGCTGATATGATAAAATGTTTTTTTTAAGACGGGGCGTATCAACCAATTACAAACACGCGAGACTGTAAGCCATCATCTTAAATACAACAATCTGAGACAGGGTTCATTTTAAAGTGGGAAGAGGTTGCTTATATTCCATTTCAACAAGTCCATCTGTTGACTGAAGAAGAATATTCTCATCGCGTAGAATTCGTTCCTGCATCCCTATTGCATAGGGCAGCATGTGCAGATTTTCGAAAAAATTTTCCTTTATTCATGAATGCACTTTCGCAGAAACGTTTCATTTAATATCCCATTAAACATGTCCAGATATATGTAAATTCATGCACATCAGTAGCCCATCATCAATGTTTTGGCATGTATCATCTATAACTACCTAATAAGCGTATCTTTTGCCTGAGATGTCATTGACGAAGGTAAATACTAACGACACTTTGTAAAATATACTACCAGACTTTTTTGTAGGATGTTCCAAACGAACTATGATGAGCCTATATTGTCTTGTTCAGACGATGGAACTGCAACCGATTTGGACAGGGTACTGCACTATAAGCGTCTCTTTTTCCAAACCAATGGATTAGACGAGTGTTCTGGTAGTTATACTATCATGATCGTCTGATGGGTGTCTTTATGACAGAAACAACTAAAAGTCTAGTGATCAGACACCTCTTGATTGAGAAGAGGACCTATCTTAAGATTTCGTCTACTGGGGTGGGAGTTCATAATGACCAATACCTGGTATATATTTAAAAGAATTGGACAGTTTCCTTTTCTGTAATGTTCTCACCCATCCCAGCAAACGTGATCGCTCTTTTGAGAAATTATTGAGCTGAAAATATTATTTAAAGTTGCTTTAATACATGCTATGTAAGGCTATTTTGCGTTTCTCATTTTTTCCGGCTTCCACTATATTTTGCAAATCTGTATATTTGCTTTAACATCCTTAGCAATACGTAACTTTTATTTTTGTATGCATATTTGTCAATGATGCAGGATGCATTGTATTACGAAAATTAATATAAGACAACAGATATTAAAAAAAAATTATTTATTTTTGCAACAATTTAGTTTGTCATCTCTGTATATCATAAGAATATATCGTAAATATTTTTATAATATACTATTCACAATATAATTTTTTTATGAATTTAAGAATTGAGAAACCCAATTAAATTAGCCACGGCGTCTCAAGTCATTACGTTCAATGATTTTTTTTGCAGCTAATAACCCTTAAAATACATATCCTACTTATCCACGATGTAGGCAAAATAAGCGAAGCATAAATCCTAATGACTGTTCAAAAAATCATCTGAAAAAGAATTTATTTCAAACTTAAATGACTTTAAATAGATAATGATGCTGGGGAGATTTTCTAGATGATGACTCTTTCTCTTAACGAGTTTTGACTAATTACTGGAAACTATTCTTATTTTTGTGTGCACCAACTAAATTAACAATTCGCTTTTTTCCTTGGATTTTGCTATCCCAGACAGAAAAGATTTCATATGTTTTGATCAAATATTTTTTCTTTGCTTAATTAATAGTCCCTTTTGTAACTTTTATTCAAGCAGAAAGGATTTCCTTCAATCGGTTTTCAATGAAATAACACATTTCTTATAAATCTCTGAAAATTTGTAGGGGTAAGAGTCAATCAAAAATATGAATTTAAGAAATCTAGTACTTAAAAACTGAAGCGTTTGAAATTATACAATCTGTAACATCAAAGGTAATATACCGAGATGAAATTTGAACGCTACCAAATTGCATATGCAAATACTTTAGGATAGAATATGTAAAAGTTTAAATTATTACGGCCAATCACAAATTATGTGGAATTCCAGTGTACTAAAATGGAGCATCCGAATAGTATAAGTAACAGAAAATATTCGAATCCTTTGGTGTAATTTCCATGCAAAGGCTGTTCTGTTGAACCATGTGGAATGCAACAATGTCTCGAAAGATTCTCTAATAGTACCCGTAGACTTCAGTCAAAGAGATTAAACCGTAGTGTCTCTCGAAATTTGGAATGGAACGATGCTAACATTTGACAGTGGGTGAAACACTGCCGCTCAGAATGTCGAAAAGGCAGCGATTGATCAAGAGCCTACGACAGAATGCGATGACAAAACGATCGTCTGAACTGCTCTCTCAGTCCCTGATGAATTATTATCAATGCGTCTAATCCGAGGTATAACCGGGACACCAGTGACTGCAATTACCATCTATTCACGACTCAGCTAACAATTGCTAAGGTGGTAGAGGTCATTGCATAGATTGTTCCTCACCGTCGAACAGAGCTAGACACATTCGTATGGATGCTTGACGTATTCGGACAGGAATCTCTCTGGAGTTAAATTATTGCTGAAAACGATTCCGTTCTACTTCTACTTCAAATTGAGACCCAATAAACATTGGATGCGTGTTGAGACTCACCGAGGACAGTAGAGGTTCATTCATCTTACTGAAGTCTGTCTCGCAGCTCTATAGCAAGGAACTATATTATAAGTTGCCAAATAATCTGATAGCTAGACCACTTTTGCTGTCATCCGTGACACACTTGCTACACGGCAGTAAGTCGATAAGAATTTGTGCTTTGTAGAGTTGTTTTACATTTCATGGACCGTTAAACTAACATTTCAGCAAGATAATAAGAAGTGAATCACGGCACGGCTTATTTTCGTGTTTCTCCAATATTTTCATGGCCCGAGTGAAAGCCAGATTTTTACCCATTAAAGCACATTTGGGCTGTGAGGAGCAGGTGACTGCGACTATATCTGTATCGCAACGATCAAACTTCGTATCGTAATTCGAGTATCGTAATGACTTCTGCAGGAGGATATTCGCCAACTCAACGAGTCAATGGCCACCCAGGTAACAATCTGCATCAGAGGTAATACTGATCAACGCTCTAAAAACTTTTTTTTTCTTTCATGGCTTTATTTCTTGAATGAAACATTCGATACACGTAATACTGTTGCCGTATTCATTTCAAAACATGTACATCACATCTACTGTGCATACGATACTAGCCCTTTTAATAATAAGCATCCGAAATTGTATAAGCAAATCTATAAATAATGGTTAAAAAAGTTAATTGAATAATATGTTTATGATAAGTATGCCCAATATAAGTAAATTTAAAAAATCAGCTACAAATCGATTTAATGCAATTAATCCATCAAAAGGCTTGTTATTTTGGATACAATTTTATTTTGCCATTAAAATTAGAGGACGCTTCACTGATTACATTGATGTGCTACTTATGAGAATTTGATAAATAAAACTTTCAAAAAGTGAATTTCAATATTACAAACAAACAAACGGCATAGAGAAAATAGCTGTATTTGACTTTTTCTGAAAGTGTGTTTTTTTTCATTTCTGGTACACTTTCCACAAAATCCCATTTACTGATTGACTTTTGCAAAGACTGCTTAATGTAGCAAGTGTTATTGTAAAGAAACACTGTTATCATATAACAGCGAAATTCAGCTGTAGTATATTACCTAGGTTCGTAAACGTATTGGTTGGATGTCAGATAATTGGATTTGTATGATGGTGAAGTTAACATTGCACTAGAAGGAACAAGAGGGCAATTGGTAACTGACCTCATAATTTTGAACCTCGATCAAATGAGGAGAATGACCCATGAGCAGATACACCCTCTCTTAACTTCCCCACCACTTCAATGGGAGGACTTTGGACCAAACAGATTTAACATGCATCATCCCCAGCAACACGGTGGGTATTCAATGGCCTCTGAGATAATTGGAAAACATTTGTTCTGTCAGATGAGTTACGATCCCTGTAGGTATCAATTGATGAGAGAGTTAAATAGTGATTCAGGCCATGGATCAATATTGTCAGTAAGACATTGTGAAAACTAATTGTAATTCCAAATTGTATGTAATAATTTTACATGCATAGACTGGGGCCTATAGTCATATAAAAACAGCCGTTGACTTAAATTGGTTTTGATTAGTTCTTTGTATACCCATTGCAGCCATTCACAGACAATATCGGCAAATGATTGTGTACCTAGTTTCTCACAATATCAGCACACACACTTTATATATATATGTAAGCGAAATACCACTGACTGAAAACTATGCAACCGATTGAATTGAAATTTGGTACAGTTACTCATTTTGCGATGTACACGCTCACTAAGAACGGATTTTACGGAATTCTTATCCGAAATGTGATTTTTATCCGTTAATCTTTTCTTATCCATAAAATATGTCTTTTTGGCGACTTTATCGCCAAAAATGACATGACCGACGCCAAACGGAATATATTTTTTTTATATGTATTCTGTGCATTGCTACCAATTAAGTTTACTTGGCGGGATTTGCGCGTGCGAAATAGAAATAATTTAATATTGAGGCGCTGATGGTGGATTGGCAAGAGCGGGATTTTGAAAAATACTAAAATTTCGACTTCTTACGGAGTAGCGCGCACCCAAGACAATCCGCTGAATAGGATGCTGAGCCCCGAAATTCCTACATTTGAAGATTTATCACCAAATATCTTCCACCGCCAAGTCGAACCATTTCAATGACCTTGCATTGTGAATTTTAAATAGCTGTACTATGGTAACCCCAGCTGATTTCTGGCCGTTTTGCTGAGCAAACGATAATTTTTTATTGTTGTGGAACCTAGACGTATGTTTCAAATTTATGAAAAAAGTATTTTATTATTAATAATGATTGATGAATTACATTTGTAAATCTAAACGCTATCTTACTAAGTTATTGAAGTTGGTTTTTAACAAATGAATAATAAAGGTTTGTTATTCATGTCATTGATAAAAAAAAATAAGTAGCTGTCAAAATATTTATTTTGATGTATGCATTAACTGTAACCTAATGTAAATATTATGCTAAAGTTTTGTTTCTGTATTTTGGCAATTTTTAGTTTTTGGTTTCTAGGAAATAAACGTTTTTGATTTTTTAAAATGGCTGGATATTTTATCGTTTTCAGAATACATAATTATTTTAATGCTATGATTTTTAAGAGCTATTCTGTCTATTCAATTGCAGTTCCAGATATGCTGTTAGCGTAAGAGTTATCCCTTTGCAATAAGATTAACGTAATATGGGTGACTTTTTGCTAAAAACTTTTATTATATTTTATTTTTTTTGTTAGTATTTTTTGTTGAATTTTTAAATAATTTGATTTTAAAAAATTAATTTCGGTTATATTTTTTAACTTGAAAAGTATTTCATTGTAGGTTAATACAAATTGATTTTTCATATTTACTTTTCAGTTATAGTTCTTAATAATGAATGTTGAATATATTTGGATAGATGGAATACCTACTCCTTTCAAAGTTTTTAAAATTCTTGGCATTGGAGAATGTTTATTTTCTTCTCTGTCTTTGCTGGTGTTTGGTGACTTATCGATGGCGTATAAAATTAGAAATATTATTTTTTCTCACGTGTTTAACAACTGGGATCGGTTTAAATGACCGACCAGGTATACCGCCTCATATTCTTTATCTAAAGATTGGTACACCAATAATGTTTTTGCGTAATTTAAATACTCCTAAATTATGTAACAGCACCAGACTCAAAGTGAAAAAACGTAATAGAAGCGACTATTTTTACAGGAAAGTATGAGGTTGAAAAAGTCTTCATTCCAAGAATACCACTAATTCCATCAGATTATCATTTTGAATTTAAGCGTTTGCAGTTTCCAGTTAGAGTTTGCATTGCGATGACTATCAATAAAGCACAATCGCAGAGTTTAAGATTAGCTGGTGTAGATTTACAAAGTGACTGCTTTTCACATGGTCAATTTTATACGGCATGTTCAAGAATTAGTTCAAGTGAAAATCTAATCATCCTTCAACCAGAAAAATGAACGAAGAATGTTGTCTACAGAGAAGTTTTGGAAATGTAGGCATATTATTTCATATTTTTCTTATATTTAACTATTTCTAAAATTAGAATAAGATAAAATAATAATTAAGATAAATAAATTGATATAATAAAAAATAAAAATGTAGTTGTCATTCTCAAAAATTGCCCTGCATACAAAATAAAGATAATAGAAATATAATACACAAAAAAAATTAATTCAATAGGTTTAAAAAATAATAAAATATATATAAAAATGTATTTTTATTTTTATGTTGTCAATATTTACATGGTCCCGCCATGTAGAATAATGGGAACGCATCGCACTACACAGTACCTCATGGATGATGTGGAATTCTGTTCAACAACAGATTTACTTACTAAATTACATTTTCATTGATAAACTATTAACAATTAAATACTTTTCTCATATATTTGAAAATCGTGAATAAGCATTATTACAGACAAACGAGTTCTTAAAATTTTAAATTCAGATTATAATTATTGTTTAAAAATTGAAAATTTCTTGATATTTTACGTATAGGTTCCAAAATATAATATTATCGTCTGCCCAGCGGAGCGGGCGGGTATCAGCTAGTTCATATATATAGGCTAAAGTTTCTATTATATATATATATATGTAATGATTTAACTTTTAATTCAATAATTACCCTAAATAATAACTTAACTTTCTATTCTATCTCATTCCCTAATACAAAAGTAAAGAGTTCATTCTTATTTCCTGATCCCCTTCCAAAGTATCCTATAATTTATTACATCACGCGCTCTTGAAAAGGATTAATTCTGCTTAAACTAATTATAAATCTGTCAAAAACAATCCCTTTTTAATTCCCTATCTACTATTTTCCCCTGGATTCCCCTTATTCTTATCACGTGCTTATGACGTTTGATGGGAATTTTCCCTAGTATATAAGAAAAAATGCAACGAAAAACGTGCTCTCTTTCATACTGCTCTTACTCTTTTTCATACAACTGTTCTGCTCTTCTTACCTAAATGATGTAACCTACTACCTAATGAAAATGGTCTCTCTCTCACAGCTTTAAATAAAAGTGAAAATTCAATACGCCTCGACTGTTATTTGATATTATGTTACATTACAAAAGTCGACAGGGATATGTTACATCTAGCCGGTAGGATTCGAACCTACGCGGGGAAACCCCAATGGATTTCAATTTCAATTACACATCAGGCAATGTTATCACAATAATCAATTTACAGGAATAATGCTTTAAAAATTACTAATTAAAAATTAATTTAATTTTTATAAATTTAATAAATCATTGAAAATTCACTAAAAATTTAACTTAGCTGACGCAATCCCAGATGAAATATATATTTTTCTTTCTAAGTTCACATACATGGTAGGGCTTGCACTGCTTCCTAATTAGAAGTCCACTTTATTTGTTTCGAATGATATAGGTTGGCCATATTGGAGCTTCTCAAAAGATACGTATTGAAAAAAAGTCCTTGAAAATTGATGGAGATATTTAATCGGCATTGCAACGGTATCGATGGTCGTAAGGAAAGACTGGCATCGCTGTTGATTTCTGCTGGCGGCCTTCATGCGGGGTTTCGGTATGATTCCTGGTCGTCGGAAAGCGGAAGTCCAGTAGAATTGCTCGGCACGGTCTCTCTCTCATGTTACCAAAATTTAAATTTCACGTTTCCACCAGTGAGGAACTCTTAACAAATTGTAATGATTTACTTTTAATTCAATAATTACTCTAAATAATAACTTAACTTTCTATTCTATCTCATTCCCTAATACAAAAGTAAAGAGTTCATTCTTATTTCCTGATCCCCTTCCAAAGTATCCTATAATTTATTACATCACGCGCTCTTGAAAAGGATTAATTCTGCTTAAACTAATTATAAATCTGTCAAAAACAATCCCTTTTTAATTCCCTATCTATTATATTCCCCTGGAATCCCCTTATTCATACCATGTGCTTCTGACGTTTGATGGGAATTTTCCCTAGTATATAACCAAAAACACAACGAAAAACGTTCTCTTTCATCTTGCTCTTGCGCTTTTCATACTACTCTTCTGCTCTTCTCACCTTAATGATGTAACCAACTACCTAATGAAAGTGGTCTCTCTCTCTCAGCTTAAAATAAAAGTGAAAATTCAATACGCCTCGACTGTTATTTGATATTATGTTACATTACAAAAGTCGACAGGGATATGTTACATATATATATATATATATATATATATATATATATATATATATATTTTAATTTAGCTTACTTTGACACATTTCACTTATTTTTAAACTTCTGAGAAGATCAGTCTTACAACTTTTTAACTAACAACAATAGTTTCCTAATTTTAAATCATTTCCCGTTACCTAGGTGGTTAGCACAGATTACTTTTAGAGCTTCAAATCACCTTGCGAGCCTTGCTCTCGAAAATCAACTCTATCGCTTACACATCGTTTGACTCTATCATACTGACTTGAGGGGGTTGGTTGTATGAGTGTCATCTTAGGCTCGACCCTTATAAGATGCCCGCTACCGGTGGGAGTTAAATACAGGAAAGAATAATGTCATCTAATAATGAACTATTTAATTATGGCATTTATAAAAGGTTAGCCTATTTAAAAAGTAAAACTAATATCTAGTAATTAAGAATATATTAATTTATTACATGAATAATATTTAAAACTATTAACCAGCACTAAAATTTAAAATGCAAAAGATATTAAGACAAATTGGACAGTAAAACCAAGAAATGAGATAATCTGATGCTATTTCTTTTAATAAGCTATATTTTAGGATGAGCATAGGATTTCCTGATTAAGCAAATTTTCAAATATTCGAAATTTTATCTCAACCAATTGCTTTATAGCAAATTCGTGTAAGCCACAAATTAAGAAATTAAATTTTAAACTTGAAATTATTGAAAAGCAAAGAATCAAAAGAATATTTTCCTCGTTTTTGTCTCAAATGGATGATATTGGGTGAGTTTGGTGTTTCTTAAAGCTATTCTCAGAAACACATAGAGGACGTTTAGTAACGAATCTCGTAACTTTGAATCACGAGTGAAGACAGCGATACATGAACTGAAACTCCATTAACCTAATTTTCAAACCATGGCAAAAAAAAGGAACTTTAGTTTCGACCGATTTAAAGTGACTCAGCCCCATTATATGGCTTTACTATTGGGGGGAAATATATTTAATATCTTTTTAAGGTATCAGACGACGTTCGGAACCATGATTTTGAAGAAAAAAATGTATAAATGAATATTTTTCTTAATATTTAGAATCATTTGAATCAGAATGTACATAAAATAGCATTTAGAAAGTTTTACTACAGTGAAAAGATTTTAAAATGCAGTTTCTTACAATAAAATAAGAACAAAATAGCACATTTTCAAAAGATTCTCCTTTCATGAAAACTCTTTCTATAACATTGTTATTCAGCATATGTATTGATAAAATATCTGTACAGAATCTAAATTTGGATTTCTTAATAATTAAAATTATTTGCATTTATTACGAGTCGAAGTAACAATAAGCGCTTTTTTCTTAAAAAAAATTCCTCCACTCTTATGCATTAAAATGTGAATAAATCCACTTATAAACCAATACAATAAAAAAAAAATCTTAGTTCAAGACCTTAAGAATAATATGAAAAATATTTCTACTAAATTCCATCAATATATAGATAAAAATATTTGAGTTCTTAATTTTCAAAATTGTAAACTCACTGAAAATTATAAACTTCAGAAAATAGATTTAAAGTTAAAACTTGTTCAGAAAACAATAGAAATTTCTGATATTAAAATACGTATAACTGAATTTCTATGTAACCTAACTACAAATGGAAGGTAACTTCAGAAAAAGAAGATTTTAATAATTTTAATGATTAAATCAAAAAAAAAAAATTCGGCATTATCTCCGAAATTCGATTTTTTTAACGTAGTCGGATACCTTAAATACAAATACGATAGATATAATTCTATCATTTTATTCACCTCTAACATTTGCTCAGATTTCCGATTCAATATCACAATGAAATATCTAACGACTTTTAGAATAATATTAACCCACTGCCAAATGCGATAGTGGGAAGAGAAGCAACATTTTGACACCTCTTAATTAATTCATTTCACATTTTCTCAGTTTGTAATAATTGTTAAAATGAGTGACATGATGTCCTGGCAGGAGAAATGAGGTCCATCCCTAATATTATTCAGTTATATTCACAAACTTTTAATTAGGGAAATAGATATAATTATTTTTTCCCAGTTTTTGTTATTGAAAAAACAACTATTTTAAACTAAATTATCATTTAGTGAGTTCTTTATTTGATATTAAAATTACAGGCTACATCAGAAATTTTTTTTTCTCCAAATTAGCGTAACGATAACGTAAAATGAGATGTTTGGAAGGGAATTAATTTTCGAAATGTAGGATGTCTGTAATGTTCTCTACAACAAGTGTAAAAAATAATGGATAAGAATCCGTATTCCATTTTTCCAAAGTTAGTTACAATAATTAGTTTGTTGATATGGAAGAAAAATTAGTTCCCTTTGAGCTGCTAAAAGCAATACCAGTTTAGTCCAACCCTGATTAGAAATTCCTAAGGTATTTGGTAATATCTCATTATCAATGTCTCCAATTTTTCTCATATCAATAAAAGGGCGTTCAAGAAAAGAAACATGTGATGAGAATGGGAAATGATGCATTATGAATCAGAAATGAAAATAGGGTAAAACTTACTTTAGTATTCTCCAATGAATGGGTTTTTTTTTTTTTTTTTTTTTTTTTCATTTTCTTAGAAGCTAATGCATGTGACGTCTTTCACATCCCAAAATTTCGCCAACACAACTTTTCCTGCCGATGAGACCAATTTCGCATTTTTTGGAACAAATTCACAAGAAGTAACCCATTGTTTTGAATATTGCTCAGTTTCTGGTGAATAACGATGCATCCATGATTCACAGACATGCTTTATATGGTAGAAAATAAAACTAACCATTTAATCAGTGTGAAGTTTGTTTGGTCTCCGTTTAACAGGTGGCAGCATGCAACTGTAACACCAATATGCTTCAGAAATTCCATTTGTCATCAAAAACATAAACTTTCGCAATATTAACTTTTTTCTTCGCTATTTCTTAGTAATTATAAATAATATTTGACTATACAGTTAATTTACTAATTTTATCTGATATAGAAACGATTTAAAATGTTGATGGAGCTTATAACATATAAACAAAACTCTTAGTTTTTTTCACATAAATTCAAAAACTGTTCACTACAACTTTGTGCAAAAAGTGAATGCGCATGCACTTATATTAAATATTGCATTTCTAGATTTATCGCAAAATCAATGTCAATTTAGATTATTTTCAAATATTGCTTAAGTTTTTTTTCTTTATTACAGGAAGTGCAGAGTAACTTTTATTTGGAATCCATGTAATTCTTACAAGTTTCAAAATCTTATTTTGAAAACAGTGATATTAGACTAATTTCACTCAAAGCTTTAACATTGTTCAGGGATGCGAAAGTATCCAGGAAATTAATCTAATAAACACAACTTTCTAATTGAAGTTTAAAATAACACCGGTAAAAAATGAGTTTTTGGAACATCGGTTTTCTTTCAAACTTCACACTTTGAGTAATATTAAAATGCATAAAATTTTGTTTAGTATTTTTAATAAAAATCAAAATTAAAAATTGTTTTCTATTTATTTTTTAACATCATAATTATTTTCAAAACAGAGTTAAAACAATTATTGTTCCACCTTGGCGACGAATTCGGCGACCATTTGGCGAATTGGCGAGAAACGGCAAATTTTAATTCTTTAAATATATAGTTTTAATCAATTAATTTTTATTAATTATAGTGAAATTATCGTATTGTCATCCAAAATAATCGTGTATAGAAAATTTCAGCTCAATTGAATGCTTTAAAATGTGAAAAAAGTTTAGATCAGACAAAGCTACAATGTGAGTTTAAAAGTGCACTCTTAATAAATACAAATTATTGTACATTTCCTTCTCAATTGATGTTGGTATTGTATTATTTCAAAGTAATATCTTAAAAATTATCTAGTAACTAAGTAAAAAGAAGATTAAATTATAAAAATATTGGGAAAACAGTTAAAAATTACCTCCGGATTGGCACTTTCCATTTTTACTATAAGTCATTTTAACGATAAGACTTTTTATGCCATGCTCGCCATTTGCTGAGCCAAA
The DNA here is from genome assembly GCA_019974015.1 of Nephila pilipes. Classification (NCBI taxonomy): domain Eukaryota; kingdom Metazoa; phylum Arthropoda; class Arachnida; order Araneae; family Nephilidae; genus Nephila; species Nephila pilipes. Next base: position 123,842 of record BMAW01086097.1, read on the forward strand.
AACCAAAATCGCCTAATTTGGCGTCAAGATTTATATTGCATCCCAGCAAAATATTAATATTTATGGAATATATATTTTAAAAAGGGTGGAACTTGTTAAGTACCCCAAAACACATTCAAATATTTTAATAAAGCAAATGGAACAAATAAAAATATGGCATAAGATAACACGAAGAAAAGAAGATTAAAAATATTTATTTATTGTTATAATCTAAAATTGAGTACCAGTTCATAACAATATTTCATAATTCGTCATTTTTAAAGTCACATCTTATAAAAATTATAAGGATCCCGTCAAACAACCAGCCATTTTAATTTCGTAATGTTAATCCTACGGAATTTCTATCGCAATCCTCAGAAATTTATACTATTAATCTAGTAAAATGAAAAGAAGTGCATTCGAAAGAACAAAAAACAAAAAACGAGTTTTTTTGGAAACATTATTTCTAAAAATATTTTTACCGCTTTATTAATTATTCTTCTGTGGGATTTCTAGTTATTTGAAAAATATTATAAACTATTTTCAAAAACCGAAGAAAAAATGTAATTCAGTTGCAATTTCATTTTTTGCTCTTTCGGAGGCACTTTTTTGCATTCAAATATATTAAAAAGTGTAATATTGAGGAAATAAAAATTCCTTAGGAATAACATTATGTACACGAAATGAAAATAACACATAGTTGGGACATAAGTGTTGTAATCGCGTCATAAATATTTCGAACTTTGAAGGCAAATTGGATGTATGTTACTCAACATTGGCTATTATTTCATTTCGATGATAATTAGTAAGCGATTAATCGATTTAAAATAATTTCCATCAATATCAGTGTAATGATCTCCAATTAGATTCAGGAAACAGCCAAAGAGTAATTACTAATGAACCGACGGCACCAGCCGTGACGGTGTCAGAAAGATTAGTAACCTTTGCGAAGTCAGAAGGTGTGAAATGAATTAATTAAAGTCAGAAAGAGGCGTCGGAACCGTTGCGTTCCATTCCCTCTCTTGGTACGCTAATTCTGATAGATATCCCACGCATTGGATAAATTATTGTGTAAAAGATGTTAGATATCTCTCAGCCAAGTGAGACAGCGATACGGAATCATCACTAAGGGTGAATATGACAGAACAGCTTTTGAAAATGAGTTTATATTCATTTATGCATGTTTAATTGAATATTAATGATATTGTTCACTTCAAATAACGCGAGCAATCAAAACAAACGTTCAATTTCAGTGATAAATATTTATTCTTAGTTTAGCTCTTTAATGATATACTTGCACATTAAAGTTGTTAATCATTTATAATTTCGTTAATAAAGACACTATCAAACATTTTCGGAAGTTGGGAGTGTGTAAATATGTATTTATCATAAATTCTGTCGCAAATATTTGATACAATGAAACAAACAATTTAGAACAAGAGGAGAATTTGTAAAAGCACAATAATATCAAAGATATTAGATCGTAGAGGATTTATGTCATCAATCATTTGAAACTGAATGGTCAAATGGAATTATAATGCTAGCTATTGAGAAAACTAGAATTACTACTACGCTGGTGGAAATTGAAAGTATTAAACTCACGCGGATTTGATGTAATATAATGAAGCATTAAAAATTTGTATTAGGAAATGTGTATATGTCCTAAAAGAAATATTTCAAAGAGAAATAAATCAAGTCACATTTTTTTGTAAGCATGTACAACATTTAGTACGCCAATCGTGAATGTGATTCATATTTATAGCTTTGCAGTTATAAAAACAATAAGTGCTGTAAAGTCTTTGCAGATATATCTATTCATGAGTGTGCGATTTGTAAATTCAGTTCTACTACATTTAGTGCAGAATAGTTAACCGAGTTTAAGTGCTTCCTCATGATTTCCCAGACTGATATATTGGAGAAATTTCTGAGAAGAACAACAGCCTTACAAATGTTGTGACATTTTACAAATCTTGTCTTATCATGACTGTAGTATGAGGACGGGTATTCTTTTGGAACATGCAACATTGGATGTTGCATATGAAGGATATATCAGCAGGTTATCCACATTATCCACACGAAGGTGAGCATATTGTTACAAATTTGCAAATGTTACTTGTACGTGTCTTAAAATGTCTCAGACAGATCGGAAATACTCAGAGTTTCGGCAAAAATCGCGCATTCAATGCTAAAAAAACTGCATTCTCTAGTGATTGGTGATTTGGCGACCTTTTGGCGGGAATCTTGGCACCTTGGTGACCACTTGGCAAACTTTTGGCGAAAAATAGATGTTTCTCGAAAGTTTAATCGTCGAAACTCTAGGACCAATACTAAGCAAGATAGGCTGGAACCTTCTAGAATCTTGGCAAAACTCTTAGATTTCCATGTCAAATCAGGTATAAATACCACTGGCTGAGATAGAAGCAATAGTAAGATTTGGGCTATAATAGCGCTCCGCGCTCTATTCGCCCGAATAACACAATGTCAACGCCATGAAGCAGGAGTAGTGCAGAGGAAGAGCAGTAGTGAAGACAATCAGTTTTAATTGCTAGCAGGTGTTATCTGTCTGAGATATTAGACACTTCTGTATTTAGAAGCTGTTTCTTGTGGAATTAGCTGAATTGGAGCTTTGTAATTGTGATGCCTATAGCTGGAATTTTCTGCGTCCTGTAGAAATTGCTACGAATAAAAGTCTTGAGATTTTTAAGAGATTGCTTATCGACTCTCAATCAACACGAGTCCCTAAGCACGGCACAATATATTGTACAAGGAAAAATCATTAAATCAGTCCTGTTGATATAATTGACAGACCCCCCCCCCAAAAAAAAAGCATTTAATCCAGGTTTTGAACTCGTGCGGAGATTTGAAATGACAGCATGGTGGACACAATATCAAAACACTTTCTATATAACGGCAATGGACACATTGTCATTTATCACTCAGTCGAAACTGAGCCCATACTTGTAGCTGAGCATTATTGTGCGCCATTTATCTATAGCAGTGGCGTCAAGTGATACATCATTCCTATGTCGGCAGTGAAATAAGATCAATGTGATGAATCGCAGGGAGGAGGAATGAAACCCAGTGCCCAGCAATATTTTAAGAATTGTTTGCGAAGTCACTGTGACCGTGTGTTTTTGATGGGATATAGTTTCGCGATTGCTCATGTATCAAAAATTACCAATAGTGCAATATGATTATCTTCATGTGGCGTTCATCTTCTTGGTGGACCTGTATAGATCAGAGAGTGCTGGAACTTTCTTCAAACTACTTTCTAATCAGTCTTCACACTGTCTTGGAATAACGATAATTTCTTTAAGAGATTTCATTATTTAAAATGTCCACCATATTCGACAATTCTCAAAATCAAACATTTTGCGGATGTCAATTCTTCTGCGATCTGGCATTCCTAGTGACTAAAAACATGGAGGACAGTAAAAATTGTTGAATAACATAACGCACGAAAGGTTAGTTAGTGTAGATACGATTACGGTACATACCACAAAATGCTTTAAGTTTTTTTTTAATATTTCTCTATTTTTAACCAATTTATAATCCCGCAGTACGTTTCCTATGGAGATAATTCACGCCTAATTTTATTGAATTTCTAATGCTCCTACATGTAATACTTTCAAATTCAACTAGCATATTTTCAAATGGTCCTAAATAATTTAATATTACTGATCATTCTAAGCTAAGATTTAAAAAAAAAACTATTCAAATAATGGATGTCATTTACGTATCTCAAAAGGATAACTATATTGTAAATGTACATTAAAGCGTTATGACCACTAAAAACAAAAATTGGAAAAACAAATTACAAGTAATAAACAAAATTGATATCCGCACTCATATTTGATATTTAATCACGAATATAAGTTTAAGATAATTCTGAACCTGGAACAAAAATTTGATAAATATAATTCATAATAATCACTAAGCACAGATTTTCATCTTATTTCTTTCATTTAAGCTTGTTAGTAGTTTAATCAGATGAAATCCACTTTGCAACGATAGGTTTTATTGTTATCCTTTACTGTACGATACATGAGAATTTTGTGAAGAAAAATATTTCTTAAGCTGTTTATTTTCAAAACATTTCGTTAAAATGTAAGATATTTACTTAGGATTAGAAGGCGTATTTTTTAACGAGGGGTAATTGTAAACAAGATATATTTGAACATTTTGAATATTAAATGTAGGTGAAAAACTAAAGCAGGGAATATTTGAGAATAAAAGATTGAGATCAAGCAAACATTATGGAAAAGTAGCTTACATCCTGATTCATCTAGAAAGCCAGAGAGTTTTAGTGTGCTATAAATTTTATCAAATATATTGTTTTAATTATTTACTATTATAAGTGATACACGAATGTAATAAAAAAAAACTTAAAACTTTTTTTTTTTCTGATAAAATTAATTATCCTACAGTTACAAATACCATTTATTGTTTGAGGGATGGGATAATTGTAAATATAGTTTTGCTAATATCTACAAAGACTTTTGATTGACAATTTAATGAGTGATGTTGCTTTATTTTGTGTTTACTCATATAAAGTATACATACAAAATTGTCTTAACACAATTGTTTTGAATTTTAGATTGCTTTATACGTGAATTTCCCCATTACTAACATTGGGGGCCTATTTTCTGATTACATTTAAAATTCTGATCCCTCTCCAACCAAAAAAAAATGTAATCTTTGTAAATTAGATGAATTTCAGAAGAGTAGTGAACATAAGTGAGGGAGCGCATATATAAGGTTCAGTTATTGCAAAATAAATTTCAGGTTATTCTTCTTGTGTCGATATCAAACTCAAGTTTTTGTTGTATTTTAATTTATAAGTAATAATGTTTTTACATACTCTCTACTAAACATATTTTTTCCCCTAAAAAAAATAATAATAATTCTGACCCTCATTAGTATATTGTGTAGGTAATATTCATTTGAAAAAAACTCAATTAAAAAGTGGGAAATTAGTTAAAGGTAAGTGTCAATTAATTTTGAATGAATTTATCAATGAATTTTTCAATGAATGAAATCAATGAATTTATTTTGCCACTTAATATTGTGATTCTGTCACATGTATATACATATTTATATTAATTGTAATTATTTAATAAAAAATAACTAAAATAAATATTTTCTTTGTTGACCTAAGTAGGAATTGACTTATATATATATATATATATATTACTTGTTTAATATTACAAGGTCAAAAAAGGGGATTAAAGCAATCCATAGGAAATTTATTTATGGTTAATCCACCTGATTCTATCTTCTATAATAATTGAAATATTTATTATTACATGGTATGCACATTGTTTTCTATGACGATAAAACTTTTTATTTGAATCTTTATCCAATCCTCAATTCTATTTTACATTTTCTCCGTCAATGATTTTAACAATATTAATGTAACAAATTTAAAAAAAAAAAAAAGGTTTAGTTGAATTAAACATACAACAGTATCTCTCTCTTTTATACAATATGTAACATTCAAATTCACATTAATGTAGTATATGTATTTACTCTGAGTATCGATTTCATCTTTTTTTAAATAAATGAGAAACGAAATCTCAAAAAAAAATTGTTCTAAATTATTTTTAATTTTTTTTTTTTTTTTTCTTTTTTCTTTTTTTTTTTGAATTAAAGGAGAAAGTTACTTTTTCAGGCAAGTAAATTAAATTTGTTTTTTTTCAATGAATTATATAATTAAACACATTTATCCATTTTTATTACAATAAAATGATATTCGAAGCAATGTATATTGCTTCAAATCAGTTACGTAATCAATTAAATGTTGAAAATCCTTTGAGCTAAGAATTCTAATCCAGAATGTATGTGCTTATATGCATATATATTCCAGAATGTATATTATTATTTTGTCTGATGGTAAATTGATAAAATAAGATAAGAAATGTGCCCGGAAAATAATAAAATCAAATGCAGAGCAAAGTCGATAAAATTTCGAAACGTTCAATATAAGTGAATTGAATAAAATATATTCTGCTTGTAAACCACATACCATCAACAATTTTTGAAAGAATTTCTTCCAAATTACTCAGATTTGTACCGTTGTCTGGGTAACTTTATTCTGGAGATGGAACGAGAAATAGTTTGGCTTGTTTTACAACATTTAAAATACAGTATATTCTTTTGTTTAATCTCGTTGACTGGAACGAATTTCTTCGATTACGTTGTTAAACTCTTTGACAATTTTTCTTTAAATGTTTTACATGCATTTGAACATTTTTTTTTATTATATGTAAAATAAACCAAACAAATATAATGATAATGGATCTCTTTTAATACTATAAAACTTTATTGTATTAAAAGATCTATCTCTTTGTATTTATCTCTTTTAATATATTGATTGAAAAGAAAAAAAGTGTTTATTTCAACCTTCCTTTTTTCTAGTTTAATTTCAACATATATGACTCTCATAATTTAGAAATTCATTTTGTAAATATTTCTAAGAGAGTTCAAATTCTTCTCTAATGAAAAACAGAGATAATTATATAAATTCTATTTTACAGAAGTAATATTTTGGAAACGATTCAGATTTTACAATTCAGGAAATTTTCTTTTTTAAAATAAGAATAAGTGCATTTTATATTATAGTTAAGCTTAATGATGTACCACTTATTCGCTTTAATGCCATTTTACAATAGTTTTAATTTACATATATGGAATAAATCCAAAGTGTAACCAATCGACTATGACTGGCATAAACTACAACTTTCACTCATAGTACGATCTGCAAGATTTCATGTGACGTCAGAGACTAACTCGCGTTTCGTTCACCACCTCGCATTTCATGAACTTCGTTTTTTGATAACAAGCGTGCCGTTTCAAGGTTTATATAATAGTATTCGTATTGTAAAATATTATAAACACAAATAAACAATGTTTTATTATTAAAATATCTGAAGCTTCTTCGATAGAAACCGCTACATATAAGCAATAGAAATTTCCCTTTAAACCAAATTCTACAATAAAAAGCCAGGAAGATATTCTGTTATCACTGTGGGAATTATCTGGATTTTCCAATCGTGTAAAAAATCCAAGTCTATATCCCAAATCCATACGACAATAAAACGGAAAAAATCATGTTCGTTACATGAAATCTGGAAATTTTTCACTGGAATTAAAAAAAAATGTCAAGCGTCAATTTTGAATTAGACCTCCAGCTTCTGAAAAATATCCTTCTAAAAGTAATAAGAAAATTCTTCTTTACTGAGAAACTGAAAAGAGGAAGAGATTCATATTATCAAAAATAAATTTCTTACCCGTGAATAAACAATATTCTCTATGGATTAAGGAAGGAACTCTGAATTGCCAAACTTTTCAGGATCTTCCACAATTTACAGCCATAGAACGATAAAGAAAAGCAATAATTTGAACCTTTTTGAATTGAAAATACATTTAAGTTCTTGTGATTCGGATTTTAAAATTTTAAAAAAAATTGCATTTCTGTGAATTGAATTTTAAAAGAAATATAAATTTTATTGATATTTCCACACTGCTTACACATATTAAAAAAGAGTGTAAATTTATACAATTAAGTAGACTGTTTTCATTTATACAATTACGTAGAGTGTAAATTTATTCAATTTAGTAGACAGTAATAATTAAGTAGACTGTTTTCATTATCAATTATTTGTAAGCCTGTAACGACCGATTATTTCTATCCGACTCTTACGCCATAGTTCAAATAAATGTATTAACACTAAAATTCAATAACTGCCCCAAAGACGCGCAAGTCACATCCAACTTAACTATTTATTTTCTTATCAATTATTATAATTCGTTATTTAATGACTGTATGATTATTCACACTCTCTCTCTTTTCTCTAAATTCCACTTCGCTTATATATCACCATATTTGAATCACTTCATTTTATTTTCACCTGCATCTAATTAACATAATTGGTTGGGAAGAAATTGTTTTTTTTCCTGCAATCAATATCAGTTAAAGTCAGCAAGGTTAGTGAAAAGAAAATCGCAAAACCCATCGTCACAAGCCAGTATTGAATTTCTGAACTTGATTAATGAAATTCGTATCATATGAAACGATTACGTAAATTTCTATGGCAAATTTTTAATAAAAATAACAGCAGTGGCAATTTGTAAATAGAAATTTTCAATTTAATTCGGTTTGAAAATTTAATTCAATGATGATACGGAATTTGAAAAATGTTGTGCTCTATTATGTTGTTCAGTACTCTGACTAAGTACTGTAGTATTTTGATTTAAATAAAAAAAAAGAAGTCAAATTCTTCCAAAATGTTTTTATTTTTGAGAAAATTAATATTTTACAGGTATCACTCGTATTCACAGTAGTATGTTGCTAGCGTAAAAGGTCTCTAGTTATATTTATATGTTGGTAATATTTGTAAGTGCGAATTAATTATAAGTATGATTTCCATGCCCAAGAAGACTGTTCTGACATATAACGGATGCGCGTAAAATTGTTACCCATATTGATATATTCCTGGGATTTATGGGGAAATTTTGTAAAGATCATTGCGTTAGCTGAGTTGGAACAATGTTATCAATGAGAAATACAATGAAATTTTATGTATATGATTCCCGTGTCTTTCTCAATTTAAAGTGGTTCACGCACCATTTTCATCTTTTTAAATATAGTCCACATGTAATTATAATCTGAAATAACGAAAGTGGGGTTCCAACCCTTAATTCTTCCACTCTGTATGGTTAATGCACCTTTGCATTTCAAAATGTATGGGTTTAGTTCATGTGATTTTGTATTTTTAGTTTATTTTCCACTTTTGTTTGATTTAAATAACCACTAAATTTAGCAAAGTTGCAAAAGGATCTTAAGTCTCATTCTGTATAAACTCAGTAAATGTTATATTTATTTACCGATTAGAAGGGTATGTAATATTCAAGTTCTCATTAAGTAAATATCACTGCAATGGCTTACAGTTCTTTAATATTTCGTTTGAATCCTTATGGCATAATCTTCATCTTCAGTTTGCTTATTTATTTCTGTAAACACTGTTTTTATTATTTTCATTAAAATTAGGAGAGCATTTCCTTTTGCGAGAACGGCTTAGTTTAAACAAACTTTTTTTTACGTGAGCTCAGTTCCTTTGTATGAATCAATTAATTTACGCCTTTGAATTCTTTCCAAATTTATTTCAGGTCAAGACACGTAGGTACAAACAAGCGTAAATCTACTCCAAACTAAGTATGAACTGAAATAACGTTTACTTTTCACCAACCGCCATAAAATAAATATTTGCCAACAGATGTGAGGACCCTATCTCACCAACAATCCATTCGCCTAGTTGAAAAGATTGATAACTGGCCTTGGATCAAATGTAGAAAACTTTTCCAAAATTGGAAAGTTTCCAAAAGCAAAAACAAACAAAAAAAAAAAAGCCCACAACTATTCTTCTCCCAAAACGGAACAAAAACAAAGCTTATTTTTTATTGTCTCTTTCTTAGAAGGTGAGAAACTGACCAGATGTTTCCTCATCTAAAATAGCCTTCTCAATCATCCATCTGTGGGCAGTGGCTGCGAGTCCATTACTGGGTACACGCATGGGCAAGCCCTTTTCGAATGGAGAGGAAAGAAGAATGTAATCAGTTGGAAAGAAGACAATTTGGCAATAACCCGGAAATTATTTATGTCCAAGGAACAAAAGACAGCTTTCGTGGTAAAAATATAGTTTCGATAGGAGACGTATTTCATGTATGAAGGGATTCTGTATTTTTAATTATTATCAAGATATAACCAAGATTACAGAATAAAATATATTTTGTTATTAATTGATCCTTATTTAGACACAACGTTTCAAATTACAGCTATTAAAATTGTAATGTTTGTCCGCTATTAGTTGATTCTTGAGCCCTAAATCAATTTGATATTTTAAACTTTAAGAGGCAGGAAAACAATTTAAGAAAGCTCCAGGCTAAATAAGCAAAATTGTTTACCAGAATTTAAAAGGCTCTGTCCGTTTTTCATTGCTAGCTAACAGTTTTAATTATAATCGAAATTAAAATATCTTACCTAGGCTTCTGCTCTAATTACCCGTCATTCCTTTGTGATCGCCACAATTCACAAGGTCACATTTGTCACTACACCGGACAGCAACATTCGTCACCCACTATCACTCTTTAAAATTCCCCCTTACTTATATCAATATATATTGAATCTCTTAACTTTATTTCCACCTGCATCTAATTAACGTAACCACGTTTTGTTATGGTTTGGGAAAAATTTGTTATTTCACGCTAACAATCTCAATGAAATTCCCCAAGGTTAGTGAAGAGAAAATCGCTCAACTTCTCATAGATGACTTCTTTGGTTGACGTCACAATCCCCAGCTCGTTTCTCCTTCCCAACGCCAGAATGAAATCATCCAATGACGTTACTCCCACACCCCCCTTCACTGCGTGACTCTCGCTCCGAACTCTACTGCTGACCATTACGTCACGCTCCCTCATCCATACCTCCTCCTCCCCCATGCACACCATTTCTGATCGCAACCCTCTCATTTTCCCACCACGACCGACTATTCTTAGCCAATCACATTCTTGCAATTCACTTTAGTACGTTTTCCCTACTTTCAACAGAGCAAAAGCCTCAGTCGAGGCTGTTTCTCGTAGCCATAGTTCAGGAGGCCGTAGAAGAAAGTAACTAGCAGTATCGAGAAATGACAACCTTCAAAAGGTCAAAAAATGGTGGAAGAAATGTATAATTTTAGAAGACGACTATCTAGAGAATTTTTAAGAATAAATTAATTTTCTATTTCAGTTTATTCTGTAAATAATTCTTTACAATTATGTGGGTTATTTCAGTCTACGACCTAATGAAACCAAACGAATCATCATTAATAACCATAATTTATCACATTAAGTACACTAAAATAAACATGCAGAATAAATTTATTCAAATATCTGGGTTATTTCTAAGTAAAACTTTCTATAATGAAGACTTTTCAATAATTCCTAGTTTTTCTCTGAAGATGTAGCATACCACGAGTTTGCCTGTTCAAGAAACATCGTATGAATAGTTGTCAATACTAAACTTGTAAGTCGTACCCTACTAAATATCCATTGACAGATGTACACGTCACACTTATATTTGATTTCTATTATTTCTTCTCAGTGTAGGCACAGATTTAATGTCGAGGATGAAATCTTATAAAATCTCTCTCTCTCTCTCTCATACTATCTATCCTAACATTAAATTCTCCATTGCTAATAAATGCATCTCATATATATTCTCCTACTGCACTTCAATATTTTTACTTAAATCACGTAAATTGCCGTTCATTAACCAGGCGAGGATTTCAATACAATTAACATCATATGAATGCCTTCAAATTTTGTGAAAATACGCGCTAGAGCTCCATTATAACACTACATTTTACAAATGCGTTTTTGGAACGAATATGTTTCTTTTTACGCATATTTATACAAATTACAGTATAAATATGCGAAATGCTCAACATCAAATGAATGTAATTGTACTATACAAAAATTGAAATTGGCTTTGCTAATTTCATTTTAACATGTGTTAATGGGTTTTTTTCCCTTCAAGATCTCGAAAAAGTAGAATTATTTAAAATGAATATTAAGTACATTAAAGTAATGTTACGTCCTAGTCCCTGGCTCCACAGAAGCAATCATTGTCAAGAAAACAAAATACCATCTCCGAACGCCTTATTTATTTTTATTTTCACATGCAAAATATTCCAAACTAAAGAAACCTTTTCAATGTTAGCAACATAAAAAATACAATTAGTCGATTCTGCCATAAAAATCCCAATTAAAATAAGAGCAAACGATATTTTAATAAATTATATAATAATATTCTGTTGAATATTAAAATAAAAGCAGACGATAAAATATCAAATTAACTATACCGTAGAAATGCAAGTATATCTTCAACAAATTAAATCTAATTGTCGTAATCTTAATATATTTCAATGTCACAATTTTGAGTCTAACACCCTTATATTCTGCCCACACATTTTTTGACACTATTTTCTTAAAACAACGAGTTAGCATACGTTAATAAAAGTTACAATACAAAAATATTTCGTGAAACTAAAATAATTAAATAATGTTTGTAGAGATAAAAAATAATGTACCATATAACAAATGCCATATCTAAAGCAATCACTATATTTTTTTTGAACATCACATGACTTTTATTTAATAACAGAATTGAATGAAAAAAGTCTACAAACCGATGACGTAGGAGCCGTGAACCATCTTTTAAACATTAAAAAAGTAATTTCTCTAAAAATATCGAAATAATCGTAATAACTAAGCGGAATATAATGGAAAAGAATGCTTTTAAAAATTGTGATGAACTATTATATACTAATTTACGAATACTATTTATAAACCAATTACAGTATTATTTTGAGCATTACAAGAATTTTATTTAGTGACTGAATTTAATGCGAAAACGCCTGAGAACCAATGAAGTAATTGTCGTTAACCGTTTCTTAAACATCAAAAGTAATTTCTCTACAAATAATGAAATAATCCTTCAAAATCCTGTGCTTTCAGTCATATAAAAAAATTACCCGGAACCAACACAACTGCGTCAGAACTAAAGTCTTTTCTGATAGATATCACTCCTAATCAGCGAAACGTGATTTGCTCTGTGTAGGGTCACCCAGAAGGGAAAGAGTGGGTGTGCTTTTAGCAGTGAACCGTAACGATTAGGAAACGTGTTCCGGAGATAATTGATCTCAGGGAGGGGAAAGGGTGAGAAAGTCAGCGCTTGTTCATACTTGATGCAATTAACTATCTCCAATGGAAGCGAGTAATGCAATTTGTCTTTTTGATTAGTAAATAGATGTTGGAACAGGATTCGTGATTAAAAAGCAACAAAATGTGACTTTTTTCAAATGGACGAATATAAGGGAAATGAAAAAAATTAACCTCTTTAAAGACGAATTTTTATAGGGAATAAATGACTTAATTTTTGTTTTATTACGAATTATTTATTTTATATTGATATAAATTTTAAAAGAGCCCCCTCCTTTCAATAAAATAGAGAAAGCAGTAAGAAAGCGCAGAACACCATTACGTCCACACTCGTGTCGCCTGAGTTTTAATAAAATTATAAGCGAAACAATTTCACATACTCGGCTTGCATACCGGTTCCTCTTGTTTCTTATAAATGTAACGAATTTGTCTTACGCAAATCGTAATATTTAAAAAGGAATATTTTTCAATTCCTTTTTCTAGGGTAAGGACTTACACCGCCTAGTCGGATTTCATTATCAAATTTAGTCCAGCTCTTAGAATTTTTAAGTGGTTGTTCATGTACACAACTGGATATAGATCAAACATTCGTTAACGTGTTGCTATAATCTATCTTACAGCTTGTTAAACACTTCCTGTGCCAGCCAGATCTCTCTCCAATCAAGAATGTCTGGGCTATGATGGGAAGACGACTGCATATACTGTGGAATGCTGATGACCTACCCCGACAATTGGAGCACATTTGGCAAGAAATACCGCAGAAGACCATCAGGGAGCTTTATCACTCTATGCCATATTGTGTGGCAGCTTGCATCCAGGCTAGAGGTGGGTCAATACCTTATTGAGCTCGTTACTTTGTAACTATGTAACTCTGAAATAAATCACTCATTTTTTCTGAAATCTTAATCATTTTCTATTCTGTACATAATTTCCCTAACCACCAATTTTTGTCTCCATCGGACTAGGTGCATGGTTTTTTTTTGTTATAGAGTATATATTGATTAGGCTTTCATCGTCACTCTCTAAAAAATGATTCCATTTCTTCTGACGACAATATTGAACACTTTCATAAAAGTCAAAACATTATTCTTCAATTTTAAGCCATCTACATAGGTCACATTGACTTTGTGTACCAAAGTAAACTTTTTGTGATTCTTTATTAACGTCACAATGAGAAGTAAAGCGAGAGCTATTGGAGAAGGACCATGTAATAATGAAACTCAGTGTAGTGCCGATAATGACATTTTGGCTGAACAACACTTAGGCCTTCCTCTCCAAACTTCCTCACTTCACCACGGGAAACTTTGAGCCTCGACAGATTTAACATGCATCATCTCCGCTACATGGCGTATTTTAAGTTGTGCCAGGGCTCGAACCCAAGACTTCACATAATTACAAGAATTTAGAGTAGACATGAAATCAATTGGAAAAATCATTGAAAGAATAAAGTCACATAAACTTTTACTATGTTTAGTTATTTTGATAGCATGTCATTGCATTTGTAAGAATATATAATAAGACAGGAATAAGAAGGAAAGTAGGAATTTTATAGGATCAATATATATATGGTTGACAAATTCAAAATGGTTAACAGACTAGTGCTGAAAAAGTGGTCTTCCTATAATCCTCCAAGAAATGAAGAATATACCTTAGATAGTAGAATCAAAAGACCAAGAAATATTTAAATTTAAAATTCATTTATCTTCATTTTACTTCTTCTCTTAATACTACCAATATTTATATTCCAAATCAAATACGAGGTCCATAGCGGATAGACCTCGTTTTCCTTCTAGTGCGACATAACAAAACCAACCAACACGTAATTTTCCAGTTTAACTACTATAAACGTTGCTCCCTTAGGACACAACCCTCTCGACCAATAGGATAGATAGCTCTCGAGTTAGCTACTCCCAAAAGGTACGGAAAATTGTTCCTCTCTGGGTTTTCATCAGCGTGAAACGTTGCTTTCTTGATTGGGTAGTCAGAAAAATGTCTCTTCTGACACAAAACTATTTCGAACCAATAACAACACTTTAATATTTTCTAATAAACTCTAAATTTTTTTTACAATTTTAATATTTTTAACTTTAAAATTTTATTAAGTGGCAACGTCTTTTTAAAATTTAATTTAATTTTGTACTTTTGTATTCAAATAAGAAACCGAAGCAACACATTTTACAGCTTATTGATTGGTGGTTGAAGGCCGACAAATTTACAAGCTCTGACATCCATCAAACCTATAAAGCAATCCTGCAACAAATGTTTCCAGTATATTTGTATAAACCATGCAAACATATTTTATCATTAATGTGGTAATTAAGATAATGTTTGATTTTCACATACTTCCAGCGTATGCATTCATCACCATTAAATAATTTTCATTAAAAAATAATAATTTTGTTCATACAGGGTGTTCACAAAATAATATTCAAGCTTTGAAGAGATACTATTACAAAACTAAAAAAGTTAAAACCCTTTGAGGCAAATTAAGTTAAAAATAATACTGTCAAGTTATAAATATCCAGTATCACGACCATTGTAAACAAGAACGGTATCCAATCGTTAATGGAATTCATCCCACACTTTTTCAGCTTGTTTGATATTAATGTTTGAACGGCTCTAGTTTTTCGCGTTTTCAGTTGTCTATGTCTCCGGTAGAAGCGGAAAAAAGCACACTTTCAATTACGCTTCTCTTTTCTATTACTTTAAGTATTCTATGAAATAAAAAAAAATGAAAATTATTTAATTTTTCGAATCAAAAGCATTGAAAGTCATATATTAACATTGATATATTTGTATTGTTACAAAAATTCTGTGAGAGTATGCGAGAAATAAGCAATCGTACTAGGAGATAAAGAACAAATGATATTTTATTCACAAATATTCGGGACATAGCGATTCACAGACAGGCGGGAAGATTAATGACACAAACAAAAAAGTTCTTATAATGGCAGTCATAGCTGTATTAGCAACGTTCAGCTCCCCAGAAATATCCGCAGTAACATTCTGCACTTCCAATGTAGGCTCCAACAATTAGCGGCTGATTTTAAGTTGCTCTTTCAGATTCTTCTGTTACGTTATTGATTACTCCTCGGCAAATTCACTAACTAATGCCGACAGCTTCCAAATGATTTCCCGATCTACCACATCTGACTTCACATTTCTTCTATTTTTAGTGTCAGACCAGGAGTGACGTCAAAGGGGAAATTTTGGAAAAGTCCTTATTTTTCGACATAATTGAGTTTTCGCCTAGATTGAAACATTTTCGATAACCCTCGTTTGTTGCAAAAGTTACCATTTCTCGCCAAATCACCAAAACGATTCCTAAATCTGTCGCCAAGATGAAGGAGTTATCTGTTAAGCTTTCCTTACCTGAATGCAGAACGCTCTGTAAATGTCTTTTTTTCTATTATGAAGGAACTTGTTGGGAAATGTCATCTCGGGTTTGTAACGGTATTCTTATGTATCTTTTTAGGTAAAGAAAATCACAACTGTATCCATAAACAATTGTGTATGAGACATTATTATTCAATAAATATTTTTACTTTTGTTAGCCATGTTTCACATTTAAATAGACTTTGGAAAAACTCAATTATATCTAAAGCTTAAAAATTT
The DNA here is from genome assembly GCA_019974015.1 of Nephila pilipes. Lineage (NCBI taxonomy): Eukaryota > Metazoa > Arthropoda > Arachnida > Araneae > Nephilidae > Nephila > Nephila pilipes. The sequence goes on from BMAW01086097.1 coordinate 140,195, forward strand.
TGATGAGAACTTAAGAACTTAATAACATTCTATTCACTGAATGCAGTTATAATTTCAAAAAAATTGTTTTAATAATGTTTATTTTAAAAAAATTAATTTTATGATTCAAATTTCCAATAATTTTTTGTACAAATACAGAGTCGGACTCAAAATGTGTGTGTATTAGCTCAATGTATAGCCGCATTTTATAATGTGGAAAATATATGCACTGTGAATTGAATAGATTTCTAATAAAATGTACTAATATCCTAATAAACCTATTTTGAGAAAAATATAATGATATATACTTCTCTCTATGGCGTGAACCATTCATTCATAATTTTAAAGCGTTTCATTTATAAGATTCTAAGGATTCATTAAAGTGGCCTTTATTTTTTAACAGTATATCCAAATTTGCAAATTTTGACACGATATGTTTCGACTCAGTTCCTTAGAAGCAAAATCATCATTTGGTCTACTGGCAAGCTGCGGTACCGTTCCACTGTATATCGTTTGTGTTTCTGATGGAAATCACGTTGAACATTTTTAATTTTATAAATTTTAGAGTATAATTTCTAATTTAATTTGTTACAAAGGTTTTAACTTATTTCGTTTAGTAATTACTGCTCTTCGAATTTGCGATAGTTTTAGTAATCCCATCGTGTTATGTGATTTACACTAAACTAAAGATTTAAAGACATACTTTGCTTAGTAATTAAAAAAAAACATGAAAATAAATTAGTGCTTTTAGATTATCTTAAATAACTACATAGTCAATTTGACCAAATGTTTCCACTGAGGTAAAGTATTTTAACTTTCCTACTGGCAGATTAGAGGAAATGGAAAACAAAACAACTCAGACAGAAACTCCAATTCAACAAATTAAGCCAAAACAATTGTTCTACGTGATATATATCACTACCATCCGCTGAACCTAATTTGTTCGCGTAGGAGCAGTGAATGGGCAGTGATATTTACTTGTCACTAGATCAGAGCAGTTACGAAATCTTCTTTAGAGATAATTGATATTGGGATGGTGTAGATGAACAAGGGGAGAAAGTTGGTTCTTGTTAACTCTGGATCTAATTAACGAATGGAAATAGGACGGAAGGTGGAAAATAGTGTTTGTTTGAAGCGCCAATAGTTGTTACATGCGTCCTGAAACGCCGTCTTTTGATTGGCGAGCTCAAAATTATACATTGAAAGTTCGTGTGTGTAGGAGAATTACAAAACCTTTTTTATGTCTCCATGTGTGAGCATATGGAACTCATTTAAATGTGTAAACGTGCATCCCTCATGTGTAACATGCTAGCTTTTTCTTTACATACCAAATTAATTTTAAAATAATGTTTTGAAGCATTTCAAATAAATGTTAAGATATTCACGTGTTTGTAAACGAATTAAATTAAGATGTAATGAACAACTATGTAAGTGAACAACATCTCGGGCTCTGCAAAATATTAATTGTTTTTAATTCGCTTTTAAAACTGAATTGGTAAACTTGTTTTGAATAGCTTCACATACCAATAGAATTCTTTAAGCAAAATGAAAACAATAATAATAATAATAACGACACTCAGAGGAAAGTAATACGTTTCTACAAGGAATTCGAAGACTTTTCTTCAATTTTTAAAAAGTAAAAACTATTTTATTAAAATATTTGAACTAATAACCTAGTTTTGTACCATACGTTTGTATCGTGTTTTTCATGTACGTGGACTGTACGTAAAATGTATAAACTATTAAGGTATCAGTTCACCTTTGAAAGTCATTTTTATAAAATTTTCGATTTTCTAATTTTAATCTCAGTTTAAAACATAATTGTTATCTTTTTAAAAGTGTTTGAACTTTGCATATACCTTATTTAGAACTTACAAGGATTTGAATTTTACTCGGTACCTAATTTTTAATTGTATTTGAAAGGTTTTTTTTTTTCGATTTTTCTCAAAATGAATTTCTGGACATATTCACATATTATAGAATAGATATCGGAAAGAGTTATGAACCAAATTAATTTAAATTTTACAAGTATCTTCCTTATATAGTTTTTAAGTATCCCTACTACTTCTGTGGTTGTAAAATTGATATGTTTTTAGTGAAGATGGTGTCAATGATGTATTGTTATAACTTTTTTTTTGACTTTTCATTGTTATTTGACTCGAAACACAATAAAAATTGTAATAATATGATTTTCTTCATGAAGGTAGTACCAGCGTCATAGATTGTTATGATAAATAAGATAAAATTCACTGAATAATGATATTTTTGTTTACTTTTCAGTTATGAGCGTTATTCCGATAATCAATTTATGTACTATTCTAGAATTGTTAAAATGTCTTTTTTTTTTGTAGATTCATTTACAATAAGAAAAAATTGAAATAATCACTCAATTTATCACAAACTTTCTCAGCATTTTCTGCAAAAGATATAATCATATTTTTCTTCACAATTTTCATAGTAAATTTGTTGTATTAATTTAAATAAATCTCTCCTTAACTAAGGGTAGTAAAATATCCATTTATCGATTTCTAAATGTTTAAAAGGTATAGATGTAAAACCTATATAAGATATTAATTATCTTAGTAATGCAAAAATAGTTTTTTAACTATGACAGTTGGTTTTGACTTGATACAGTTTCACACGTTGACGATAATTGGAAAAACAAAGAGATCCTCATTTATACATTTCGAACGGAAAACAATTCTTTGATAGTAATCCCAGTTGATTTAACCAATGCTGAAAATTCTTCTTATTCCCATTGTCCTATTATAACACGATCTTGCGATAATCGCGAAGCTTTTCCTGAAACTGTTTTTGGATTCTCGGAATCAGGTATGTAGATAATCAATATTTTCAATAGTAAATCCCCATCTTTTTATATAAGTCCCTGCTTCGTAAATGGCAATAATATATTTCAATTTATCTCCTGCTAAATATTTTCGTACAAGACTCTATAAATTGTCTTGACTTGAGACACTTGTAGAGTGAAAAGTACGTGAACAATATATATATATATATATATGTGTGTGTGTGTGCACACACACACACACACATTTGCACCTGCCTGCCGCTGCCGCCACACTGCCAGCGGTACGCCTTTCCACGGTAGCCTGTTGCCGTGCGCTGGCAGGCCGTAGCCGCATTTGCCAGCAGAACTGCCAAAAAGGCGAACACGCTTGCCCTTTTTTTAAAACCACTTGAACAGCCGCGGTATAAATCCGTGGCCTGTAGAACATGGAAACCAAGAAATTTCGCGTGATTGCATCACTTTAAATTTTCAAACGGCCGTTAATGCCGCCGTAAGTCTGCTGTTTCCGTGCCATCGCGTAACTTCCGTCCGCCGCTGCTCGCATTCCTTTTTGTACCGAAACCAAGCCCTTCGCCTGCCGTTTCATCGCACACTTTTGCTGACCTTTACCGCGGGTAGAAGTAGCTTAACTGCTGCATTTTACTGGTAGCAGACATACTTAGTACCTTTTGCATACATACATGGTAGCTGGCTGCCTTGATACACAAAAACGGCTGCTGTTCCGACATTGTTGCCAAACCGCACTTTCACCTTTGTAACATATAACTGGCACATACTTAACAATACTTGCAGCACTGGCTACCTTCATCGCCTTGACAATGTTAAGCTGCTGTAAGTAAAAAAGGCCTGCTGCTTCAGCACCGCTCTTCACAAAAGCATATAAGGCAAGCCTGCAAAACCGCATTGTATTTGTTCCTGCTTTCACCGTACTCCTTCTGCCAGCCAGCTAAATAAACACTTTCCAGCCTGGCCATTGGTACCGTAAAATTTAAATGCCTTGGGCTACAGCAAGCGCCTTTTTAAAGACAACACTTTTGCAAACTATTGCCTTTTGCTTGGTATTGCATTTTACCAAGTATTGTACCTTGTTTATCCATACACATACAACGCCTTCGCTGGGCTAAACCTTTGCCGTAAACAAATATTCGCACCACCATTGCCATTGCCTTTTCGCCAAAACTGGCCGTATACCGCTGCTTCAAAGGTAAAACATACTTCTTTAAAGCAGGCTGGCTATTTCGCAGGTGACTGGCCCTTCTGGCCCATTTATTTCGCTTACATGATATACTGCTTTGCAGCACTTTAGCTGCGTGGCTGGCTTGCGCCAGCGAAGTGCATTTGCAGCGAACGCATGCCACGCAGAGGCATAAGAACTTAATTCTCCACCACACGAACTTTCAATGTATATGATTTTATGTTTTCGCCAATCAAAGACGGCGTTTCCGGGACACATGTAACAATATTGGCATAAACAAACACTATTTTCCGCAACTTCGTCCTATTTCCATTCGTTAATTAGATCAGAGTTAACAAGAACCTTTCTCCCCTTGTTCATCTACACCATCCCAATATCAATTATCTCTAAAGAAGATTTCGTAACTACTCTGATCTAGTGGCCAAGTAAATGTCTGCTCATTCACTGCTCCTACACTTGAACAAATTAGGTTCAGCGGATGGTAGTATTATATATCACGTAGAACAATTGTTTTGGCTTAATTTGTTGAATTGGACTTTCTGTCTGAGTTGTTTTTTGTTTCCATTTCCTCCTAATCACTTACAGTAGGAAAGTTAAAATACTTTTACCTCAGTGGGAACATTTTGGTCAAATTGACTATGTAGTTATTTAAGATAAATCTCCAAAGCACTAGACTTTATTTTCATGTTTTTTTTTAATTGCAAGCAAAGTATGTCTTTAAATTTTGGTTTTAAAGGTGTAAATCACACATAACACGATGGGATATGACTGT